>CATIVE010000605.1:0-79375 GCA_949628195.1 Phasia obesa
GTTTAGGTTGAGATTATAAGTTTTCCGGAAAAGTCAGTTTCTGTGGGTTTTCGGAGAAGATGAAATGAACTATTGATTTGTAAATTGTTGCGCGAAAACCCGGTTATCTCCTAAACGGGTGATCCGATTGACTTCATATTTGATGTGAAATGTTGCTATTGATCTCCTCTTTAAAGTGGTATAACTCCTGTTTAGGTTGAGATTATAGGTTTTCCGTAAAGGTCAGTTTCTGTGGGTTTTCGGAGATGCTGAGTGAACTATTGATTTGTAAATTTTTGCGCGAAAACCCGGTTAACTCCTAAACGGGTGATCCGATTGACTTCATATTTGATGTGAAATGTTGTTATTGATCTCCTCTTTAAAGTGGTATAACTCCTGTTTAGGTTGAGATTATAAGTTTTCCGGAACAGTCAGTTTCTGTGGGTTTTCGGAGAAGATGAAATGAACTATTGATTTGTAAATTGTTGCGCGAAAACCCGGTTATCTCCTCAACGGGTGATCCGATTGACTTCATATTTGTTGTGAAATGTTGGTATTGATCTCCTCTTTAAAGTGGTATAACTCCTGTTTAGGTTGAGATTATAGGTTTTCCGGAAAAGTCAGTTTCTGTGGGTTTTCGGAGAAGCTGAAAGGAACTATTGATTTGTAAATTGTTGCGCGAAAACCCGGTTATCTCCTAAACGAGTGATCCGATTGACTTCATATTTGTTGTGAAATGTTGGTATTAATCTCCTTTTTAAAATGGTATAACTAATGTTTAGGTTGAGATTATAGGTTTTCCGGAAAAGTCAGTTTCTGTGGGTTTTCGGAGAAGCTGAAATGAACTATTGATTTGTAAATTGTTGCGCGAATACCCGTTTATCTCCTCAACGGGTGATCCGATTGACTTCATATTTGTTGTGAAATGTTGGTATTGATCTCCTCTTTAAAGTGGTATAACTCCTGTTTAGGTTGAGATTATAGGTTTTCCGGAAAAGTCAGTTTCTGTGGGTTTTCGGAGAAGCTGAAAGGAACTATTGATTTGTAAATTGTTGCGCGAAAACCCGGTTATCTCCTAAACGAGTGATCCGATTGACTTCATATTTGTTGTGAAATGTTGGTATTAATCTCCTTTTTAAAATGGTATAACTAATATTTAGGTTGAGATTATAGGTTTTCCGGAAAAGTCAGTTTCTGTGGGTTTTCGGAGAAGCTGAAATGAACTATTGATTTGTAAATTGTTGCGCGAATACCCGTTTATCTCCTCAACGGGTGATCCGATTGACTTCATATTTGTTGTGAAATGTTGGTATTGATCTCCTGTTTAAAGTGGTATAACTCCTGTTTAGGTTGAGATTATAGGTTTTCCGGAAAAGTCAGTTTCTCTGGGTTTTCGGAGAAGCTGAAAGGAACTATTGATTTGTAAATTGTTGCGCGAAAACTCGGTTATCTCCTAAACGGGTTATCCTATTGACTTCATATTTGATGTGAAATGTTGGTATTGATCTCCTCTTTAAAGTGGTATAACTCCTGTTTAGGTTGAGATTATAGGTTTTCCGGAAAAGTCAGTTTCTGTGAGTTTTCGGAGAAGCTGAAATAGACTATTGATTTGTAAATTGTTGCGCGAAAACCCGGTTATCTCCTAAACGGGTGATCCGAATGAATTCATATTTGATGTGAAACGTTGGTATTGATCTCCTCTTTAAAGTGGTATAACTTCTGTTTAGGTTGAGATTATAGGTTTTCCGGAAAAGTCAGTTTCTGTGAGTTTTCGGAGAAGCTGAAATAAACTATTGATTTGTAAATTGTTGCGCGAAAATCCGGTTATCTCCTAAACGGGTGATCCGATTGACTTCATATTTGATGTGACATGTTGGTATTGATCTCCTCTTTAAAGTGGTATAACTCCTGTTTAGGTTGAGATTATAGGTTTTCCGGAAAAGTCAGTTTCTCTGGGTTTTCGGAGAAGCTGAAATAAACTATTGATTTGTAAATTGTTGCGCGAAAACCCGGTTATCTCCTAAACGGGTGATCCGATTGACTTCATATTTGATGTGAAATGTTGGTATTGATCTCCTCTTCGAAGTGGTATAACTCCTGTTTAGGTTGAGATTATAGGTTTTCCGGAAAAGTCAGTTTCTCTGGGTTTTCGGAGAAGCTGAAATAAACTATTGATTTGTAAATTGTTGCGCGAAAACCCGGTTATCTCCTAAACGGGTGATCCGATTGAATTCATATTTGATGTGACATGTTGGTATTTATCTCCTCTTTAAAGTGGTATAACTCCTGTTTAGGTTGAGATTATAAGTTTTTCCGGAAAAGTCAGTTTTTGTGGGTTTTCGGAGAAGATGAAATGAACTATTGATTTGTAAATTGTTGCGCGAAAACCCGGTTATCTCCTAAACGGGTGATCCGATTGACTTCGTTTTCATTGTGAAATTTTAGTATTGATCTCCTCTTTAAAGTGGTATAAGTCCTGTTTAGGTTGAGATTATAGGTTTTGCGGAAAAGTCAGTTTCTCTGGGTTTTCGGAGAAGCTGAAATAAACTATTGATTTGTAAATTGTTGCGCGAAAACCCGGTTATCTCCTAAACGGGTGATCCGATTGACTTCACATTTGATGTGAAACGTTGGTATTGATCTCCTCTTTAAAGTGGTATGACTCCTGTTTAGGTTGAGATTATAGGTTTTCCGGAAAAGTCAGTTTCTGTGGGTTTTCGGAGAAGCTGAAATAAACTATTGATTTGTAAATTGTTGCGCGAAAACCCGGTTATCTCCTAAACGGGTATTCCGATTGACTTCATATTTATTGTGAAATAAACTATTGATTTGTAAATTGTTGCGCGAAAACCCGGTTATCTCCTAAACGGGTGATCCGATTGACTTCACATTTGATGTGAAATGTTGGTATTGATCTCCTCTTTAAAGTGGTATAACTCCTGTTTAGGTTGAGATTATAGGTTTTCCGGAAAAGTCAGTTTCTGTGGGTTTTCGGAGAAGCTGAAATAAACTATTGATTTGTAAATTGTTGCGCGAAAACCCGGTTATCTCCTAAACGGGTATTCCGATTGACTTCATATTTGTTGTAAAATGTTGGTATTGATCTCCTCTTTAAAGTGGTATAACTCCTGTTTAGGTTGAGATTATAACTTTTCCGAAAAAGTCAGTTTCTGTGGGTTTTCGGCGAAGATGAAATGAACTATTGATTTGTAAATTGTTGCGCGAAAACCCGGTTATCTCCTCAACGGGTGATCCGATTGACTTCATATTTGTTGTGAAATGTTGGTATTGATCTCCTCTTTAAAGTGGTATAACTCCTGTTTAGGTTGAGATTATAGGTATTCCGGAAAATTCAGTTTCTGTGGGTTTTCGGAGACGCTGAAATAAACTATTGATTTGTAAATTGTTTCGCGAAAACCCGGTTATCTCCTAAACGGGTGATCCGATTGACTTCGTTTTCGTTGTGAAATGTTAGTATTGATCTCGTCTTTAAAGTGGTATAACTCCTGTTTAGGTTGAGATTATAGGTTTTCCGGAAAAGTCAGTTTCTCTGGGTTTTCGGAGAAGCTGAAATAAACTATTGATTTGTAAATTGTTGCGCGAAAACCCGGTTATCTCCTAAACGGGTGATCCGATTGACTTCATATTTGATATGAAATGTTGGTATTGATCTCCTCTTTAAAGTGGTATAACTCCTGTTTAGGTTGATATTATAAGTTTTCCGGAAAAGTCAGTTTGTGTGGGTTTTCGGAGAAGATGAAATGAACTATTGATTTGTAAATTGTTGCGCGAAAACCCGGTTATCTCCTAAACGGGTAATCCGATTGACTTCATATTTGTTGTGAAATGTTGGTATTAATCTCCCTTTTAAAATGGTATAACTCCTGTTAAGGTTGAGATTATAGGTTTTCCGGAAAAGTCAGTTTCTGTAGGTTTTCGGAGAAGCTGAAATGAACTATTGATTTGTAAATTGTTGCGCCAATACCCGTTTACCTCCTCAACGGGTGATCCGATTGACTTCATATTTGTTGTGAAATGTTGGTATTGATCTCCTCTTTAAAGTGGTATAACTCCTGTTTAGGTTGAGATTATAGGTTTTCCGGAAAATTCAGTTTCTGCGGGTTTTCGGAGAAGCTGAAATAAACTATTGATTTGTAAATTGTTTCGCGAAAACCCGGTTATCTCCTAAACGGGTGATCCGATTGACTTCGTTTTCATTGTGAAATGTTAGTATTGATCTCCTCTTTAAAGTGGTATAACTCCTGTTTAGGTTGAGATTATAGGTTTTCCGGAAAAGTCAGTTTCTCTGGGTTTTCGGAGAAGCTGAAATAAACTATTGATTTGTAAATTGTTGCGCGAAAACCCGGTTATCTCCTAAACGGGTGATCCGATTGACTTCATATTTGATGTGAAATGTTGGTATTGATCTCCTCTTTAAAGTGGTATAACTCCTGTTTAGGTTGAGATTATAGGTTTTCCGGAAAAGTCAGTTTGTGTGGGTTTTCGGAGAAGCTGAAATAAACTATTGATTTGTAAATTGTTGCGCGAAAACCCGGTTATCTCCTAAACGGGTGATCCGATTGAATTCATATTTGATGTGAAATGTTGGTATTGATCTCCTCTTTAAAGTGGTATAACTCCTGTTTAGGTTTAGATTATAAGTTTTCCGGAAAAGTCAGTTTTTGTGGGTTTTCGGAGAAGATGAAATGAACTATTGATTTGTAAATTGTTGCGCGAAAACCCGGTTATCTCCTAAACGGGTGATCCGATTGACTTCATATTTGTTGTGAAATGTTGGTATTAATCTCCCTTTTAAAATGGTATAACTCCTGTTTAGGTTGAGATTATAGGTTTTGCGGAAAAGTCAGTTTCTGTGGGTTTTCGGAGATGCTGAGTGAACTATTGATTTGTAAATTGTTGCGCGAAAACCCGGTTAACTCCTAAACGGGTGATCCGATTGTCTTCGTTTTCGTTGTGAAATGTTGGTATTGATCTCCTCTTTAAAGTGGTATAACTCCTGTTTAGGTTGAGATTATAGGTTATCCGGAAAAGTCAGTTTCTGTGGGTTTTCGGAGAAGCTGAAAGGAACTATTGATTTGTAAATTGTTGCGCGAAAACCCGGTTATCTCCTAAACGGGTGATCCTATTGACTTCATATTTGATGTGAAATGTTGGTATTAATCTCCTCTTTAAAGTGATGTAACTCCTGTTTAGGTTGAGATTATAGGTTTTCCGGAAAAGTCAGTTTCTCTGGGTTTTCGGAGAAGCTGAAATAAACTATTGATTTGTAAATTGTTGCGCGAAAACCCGGTTATCTCCTAAACGGGTGATCCGATTGACTTCATATTTGATATGAAATGTTGGTATTGATCTCCTCTTTAAAGTGGTATAACTCCTGTTTAGGTTGAGATTATAAGTTTTCCGGAAAAGTCAGTTTGTGTGGGTTTTCGGAGAAGATGAAATGAACTATTGATTTGTAAATTGTTGCGCGAAAACCCGGTTATCTCCTAAACGGGTAATCCGATTGACTTCATATTTGTTGTGAAATGTTGGTATTAATCTCCCTTTTAAAATGGTATAACTCCTGTTAAGGTTGAGATTATAGGTTTTCCGGAAAAGTCAGTTTCTGTAGGTTTTTGGAGAAGCTGAAATGAACTATTGATTTGTAAATTGTTGCGCCAATACCCGTTTACCTCCTCAACGGGTGATCCGATTGACTTCATATTTGTTCTGAAATGTTGGTATTGATCACCTCTTTAGTAGTATATTTGTGTACCTTCGGTGACACTTTTTTCATACAAACCAATGCTCCAAGGGCGTGGCATATTTTGCTCCCGCCCACTTTTTGTATTAACCAATCAGAAGAGAGCAATTGTCATTTATTTTCTATGTTAGTCAATCAAAGGAGAGAGAGATACAGATAGAGAGAGGAAGAGAGAGAGACAGATAGTGAGAGGAAGAGAGAGAGAGGAAGAGACAGGCTCTAGAGCTCCGCCCACTTTTATGAGAGATCATCAACAATTTTTGATAATTATGTTTCTTTATGTGTTTTTTGTAGTTTTGAGGGTTGATTTTGTATGTATGTATATGAGAAAATTCCAATTGGAATTTTTTGTGTGTTAAACACCTGCATTGGGAAATTGTGTATGATTTTAGGTAATGAGAATGATCGTTGACAATGGATATTTTTGTGGGTGTGTGTTTTAAGTTTTGAAGGTTGTTCAGGCTCTAGAGCTCCGCCCACTTTTATGAGAGATCATCAACAATTTTTGATAATTATGTTTCTTTATGTGTTTTTTGTAGTTTTGAGGGTTGATTTTGTATGTATGTATATGAGAAAATTCCAATTGGAATTTTTTGTGTGTTAAACACCTACATTGGGAAATTGTGTATGATTTTAGGTAATGAGAATGATCGTTGACAATGGATATTTTTGTGGGTGTGTGTTTTAAGTTTTGAAGGTTGTTTTTGGTTATAGTTAGAAGATTTTCTTTGTTTTTGGGGTTTTATACTACCTGGTTGTTTAAATTGATTAGTTTGGTGTGTGTGTTTTTAAGACGTGATTAATATTAATGTAGCTGATTGCTTTTAGTTTTAGGGGTGGATTTAGTTTTTGATATTTGTATATTGTTAAAACTAAAATGAAGTTTGTGTCTCTTTTTTTCTTTTCTAAAAGGTGATTGGTGATGAGTAGTGGGTAGGGAAAATAATTATCATATATTTTATATTAGTGTGTATTAAAATTTGATTTTTCTGTTGCTTTCTATTTTACTTTGCTTTCTGAATGGGATTTTCTAATTGGAAAATAACTGATGTTAAAAAATATATTTTAAATTGGTTTTTGAAATATATTTACAAGATTTTTAAATTGGAAAATAATTGGTATTCCAAATGGTTTCTATATTCTTTTTATAATCAAATATGTCTCTCTTGAGATTACTAAGTACTTTTGAGTTTACAGTGTTTGCTTAAGGTGTTTTACTACCAATTTTTTAGTCAAACTAAATGTGCATTTATAATCTTTCAAGGACAATTTTTATGAGTAACAATAATTTTTCCAATGCTCAAAACACACCTTAGAAAAATTTAAGATTTCTCTGTAGGCAATAAGATAGTTAAAAAAAAAAAAGTACAAATCCAAAAATGATGACCACCTACTTATTTCCTAAAAGAAAAAAAAACATGAAACTATTTAAAATAGAAAGAAAAAAGATACACATAATTCATATTTATATATTTTTGTATTTCATTTATTATCCATTCGTAAATATAACCTATGGATTTTTACATCAGTCTTAATTTTATCTTTCATTTTTTGTCCAATTTCATAACAGAGCCGTGTCAATTCAATTTGTATGTCTTTTTCCTGTATCCCATTTATTTCACACAACTGAATATTCGTTTTGTTTAAAGCAGAGCAAGTCGGTATATAATACTCGTAGTAGAAATGAAGTATTTGTTTACGCAGAATACTGTTCCAACATAATATTGATGTTAAAAATATTCCAATTCGAGTTAATGATTTCCAAGTATCTGAATCAATTTTTATTTTATAAATTCCTTGTTTAACAACTAAATAACATACACCTCTTTTGTGATGAAAACTGTAATGCACGTCCGTATCAATTTTATTATCAATAAGATTTATTGAATTTAAAAAATCACTATGATTCAGCATGTTGTGGATATACTCCTTGTAGCTCATTAAATGTAACCACTCCTTTCTATCCAATCCAATAAACTGCTTTTGCTTATAATGCAGCCATACAATCGGTTTAAAGCCTAATGTTGTAGAAAATCCACATGAAATCTTTAATTTTAAATTAAGGAAGTATTCAAATTCAAACACAACATCATATAACTGAGACTTTCGTCTTTCACCATGCTGCAACAAATTTTTTAATCTATTCTCCATACTCATTGAAATTAAAACATAAACTGACGTTTGTTTCATACTTTAAATATCTTTATATTAAGAAAACATAATAAAACAGTATAACTTAAAATAAAAGTATTTAGTATATTTCCTCCAGTATAATCTCAAGTTCAGGTGTTACATTGGTAATTCGTATGTTGCTCGTTTTATTTCATAATAACCGGTAATATTTTTAAACATGAATAAACATGATAACAACGCTAATAATTATTATTTTATTTCTAATTGAAATCACATTAGTGTTAAAGAATAAAATGAAGAGCAGGTGTAATATTGATAGTTCAGTTTAAACTTAGCTAGCTATGTATGTAGCATATTTATTTCATAATAATCAATAATATTTTAATTTTTAAGCATGAACGATCATGATTTAATCAGACTACTAAGAATTAAATCTTTATTTTATGATAATAGTTTACACTGAATATATAAACATGAATGAGCATGATCATCCCATACGTAATTATTTCATTTCATATCCTAATCACGTAATGATTGAAGAAATGAAATGTGTGCAGGTGTTGTGTGTGTGTGTGTATTATAATTTAGAATTTGGTCCTTTTTTAATTCCTATACACATACATGCACATAGGTTACAAAACTAAGGAAGAACAAGTATTAGAAAATAGGAAGAAATAACACACAAAAGAAAAAAGAAGGTAGAAATAAAAACAAGACATTTGATTTTTGTGGGTTTTAAAAGGAATAATATTTTTAAAATAAATAAATAAATATCTCTGGTACCAAGAATTTGGGTATCATTTACACACACACATTAACCAATGAATTCATTCACAATGTTGTTTTTTTTTCCTGTTGTGCTATTCATCATAAAAATTAAGAGTTTAATATAGATTCATCATAAATAACCAATTATATTTTATTACCTATTTTATTATAATCTCCAAAAAAAAAAAACCAAGATAGTGAATATTTTCATTTTTATACGATATATTTTTATTTTTTAGTATTTTTTTTTATAAATATTTACATAAGACATTTTATTACAAAATTTCGTATGAAAAATTATTAATAATATATTATAAAATAAAAAATGAATAAAATAAAATTTAGTATATTTATTTAATTTTCTTTAACATTGAATATCTTATTATATAGATCTATTATATTTAACACATTAGTTTTTCTAATGTGAAAGTAAGTACACCTACATGTGTCTGGACCTTCCATACAGCTTTCGGTGTACCAAGGGCAACATGCGAAATGACCTCGATTGACATCCTCTTCTCCATCTCCCACACCATATTCCTTATTTTCTTCCAGCATTGAAATAAAAAAATCCACGGCCTCTTTATGTTCATATAACAATACTTCTTTAAAGTTATTTAAGAAATTTTCAATTGTTATACCAAGTGGGGTCATATTGATTCTTTCTTCGTTTCTTCGTTTCGCCTCGATGGTACTTTGGTGAATAATAGATATTTACGATTTTTATGCATAAGTTGGGTGCATGAAAATTTTCAATAGATTTTTTATATTACACCATATTTCTTTACAACGAATGTTGTTATCTCTTTCACTCCCTCACTTTAACATTTGTTTTTTAATTTCTAAAGAATTGATGTAATAATTTACTCCACCTTTACCTTTTCTTTCTTTTACTTCTACAAGATCCAATATTACGGCTAGATTTTATTTCAATATGGAATTTGACTATCTCTTTTCCTCATATTCATACCTATGATTTTTATCAATTTTATTTAAAGATAAATAGGTGGAAATATTTTTAGAGTATTATAATAAAAAAAGAAGTCAAGCTGTTAAGTTCAAAAAAAAAAATGGATTCCACCAAAAATTTAATTAAAAAATTTAATGGTCTTAATAATAAAACGATGATACACATCAAGGATCTCAAAATTTCATCCAAATACCCAATCATAAATGCAAAACGGGTGACAACCAAATATGGTACTTGTCTGCAGATTGAGCTGGACAACAACATCATGTTTTTACCAAACCGATACAATTCACTCACCGATGAGGAGGTTAACGCGTTGTGTACTGGAATATATTGCGTGTACAGAGAGGGAGAGAAAAATTTATTTTTAAATACCTTCGATGAGGTTGTGCAATTTATACCTAATGCACAGTATCCCATCTGGGAATAAATTTTTAAAATATTTAATCAAATAAAAATTATATAATAAACCAAGCAAAATAAAATATACACATAGTTTCAAAGATTTAATTTTTTGTCGTTTAATTTATTTCCATTTCGTTATTTCATACAGAAATTTGAGACATAAATGACCACAGTTAAATGTATTATACTTCTGATATTGATTGTAGTTGTATTTTATATTTTTTCCTAAATATTTAACTAATTCTAATGGAGGATGTAAATTTCCAAAGCTGTCGAAATATTCTTTTTGCTGATTGTTTTTGTAATATGCCACCCAGTGTGTTCCAGGTCCTGATGATAAATCTAAATTGATGATACCACATTCTCTTTTCCTCGGTCGTTTTGGTAGTGTATCCAACATAAATACTCCTCTAAAGTGTGAAATATTGGTTGAAAATTTTCTCAAGTCGACATCCGTTAATGGTCTATCAGGTAGCATTTTTAAAAGTTTTTTGGATTTTTATCGTAAACCAATCCATATCCCTTCTTATATGGTTTTAGGTAAAGACCCTTCCCCATTGCTACAGGTTCCATAATTTTATTATGTCTTGTTGCCTCATCAAGTTGATGTTTGGCATTCCTTGCAGCATTTACAGCTTTTGCTATAGCAGCACCTCCACTCGCTAGGCTTCCAATTGCACTCAAGGCAGTAAGAATTGGAATTATAGGTAATACCCCACCAATTTTTGGGACATTAATTATACGTGGTACAATAACTTGAGACTTTTTCCCCTTAAACGATCTGTTAATAGCTTTACGAGCAATCTTAATAGCAGAATTAATATCTTCAGGTTTTTCCTTTTTTATTATTTTTGTTGCATTTTTTATTGATGTAATGAAAAGCTTTCTTCCATTTGAATTATTTCTTTTTGAAGGTTTTACACACGCCTTTTTTTTCATCCCCAAACCAAATTTGGTTTTAGCTTTCATCGTGTTAGTAACTAAATATGCAAACGATTTCTCGGCAAGACTACTGTCTTTTGACCAAACTCTTTCCCAAGCTTTATGTTCAAGAATTTTATCCGCTTGATGTCTTTTCTTTATATCCTTACTTTTGGAATAAGCTATATCGTGATCCTTACAAGCAACATCCAAAGGGTTTATTCCTCTGTCACCTCGATCTAGACGTTTCTTTAGTTTCGTTCCAGGTCCACAATATTGATAGCCAGGAAGATGAATTTCAACAGGCAAGGAGTTTATTATATTATCTACTAAACCTTCTCCAATGAATGTTTTGTTATAATTAACTTCCTGGTTATATAGTATAACCATTTTATTCTATAATAAGTACTAAAATAAAACATTTTTTTTATTACATTCAGTTATAAAAATGCGTTTAGTTAAACAACATAAACAAATTTTTGTTCGCAATATTGATACTTCTTCGAGTGTCAACCCCAAAACAAGACATAGTTCCTTATTACCTAATACTATTCGCGCGCTTATAGTTGGTCCTTCAAACTGTGGAAAGACTAATGTTATGATAAGCTTGTTAGAAAGTCCTAATGGTCTTAAATTTAAAAACATCTACTTATATTCAAAGTCACTATACCAACCAAAGTATGAATACTTGAGGAAGCTAATATACCCAATTAGAGGGATGGGATATTACACGTTTTCAGATAATGAAGTTGTAATATCTCCCAATGAAGCTAAAAGCAACTCAATAATGATTTTTGATGATGTTGCGTGTGAGAAGCAGAATAACATACGCGCATTTTTTTGCATGGGTCGACATAAAAATGTTGATTCTTTTTATTTATGTCAAACTTATACAAGAATTCCTAAGCATTTGATTAGAGACAATGCTAATGTTATTATAATGTTTAAACAAGATGAAACAAACATGAAACATGTTTATAGAGATCATGTTTCGAGTGACATGGATTTTAAGAAGTTTCATGAAATTTGTCAAGAATGTTGGAAGGATAAATTTGGATTTTTGATGATAAGTAAAGATGATGAAATAAATAATGGGCGCTACAGAAAGCTATTTGACTATTTCATAACAATATAAAGTACTTCAATCAGCACATATATTTTAGTGCTAAACCTAGTTTTAAACATACTATAACAACTTTTTTAGTGAAATAACCTATCTCGCTCTATAAATTCGGTTTATTTTTTGTTGTGTTTTATCAACTTATTTATAAAACTACATAGAAGAGCTAAATGAAAATGGATGAAAAAGTTTTAAAGGAATTGATAAGGACAAGAAATGTATTAAAGAAAAAGTTACGCAGTATAAAAATTGATGACGTAGATACACAAGAACAACTTAAAGATACATTTAAACCTATAACAGATCCCCTAAAAACAATTATTAATACTCATATCTCTAACTTTAAAAAAATACCGAAAACAGAAAACCATGAATTTCAAACAGAAAATAAAAATATTAGAAGATTACCCTTTAACAAGTCACAATTCAATTTAGAGACAAGTACCCCAAAGAAAGTTATAGAAGAAACATCATTTAAGAAAGGGATATCATTTGATGCTATTCATGATGATAATGGTGATGATGATGATTTTTACTCTCAGTCTGAAACTATAGAGAATTCAAATAATGAAGAGTCTTACAATGACTTATCAATTTTGGAAAATAGAAATGAGTTAGATACTCTCTATGGTCCTCATAAGGGTCTTAATAATGAATGGAAATTCGGTGACAGCAACATCAAAATAAGCAAAGATAAAATTGAAATTGGAAATCAAATATGGGCTCTAACACCAGGTTTGTTCTCCTTAATGTTTCACAAAACACCAGAAAACTATGACAAATCTGAACTAGAAATCTACAAAAATATACTAATCAACACTAATGCTCACAGGAGAGACTACAAATCTGCTGGTCCAATTAAAGGAACGAGAGCATATAAGTACAAACATATTATTGGAAAATTGTTTAAAGAAAAAAGCGAGAGTAGTTTGGCAATACCATCACCAATTTCAAGAAAGGGTAATTACACGGGAAATGGTTTGATGAACCTAAACTCTCATAAACCAAACTATATATATTGGGATGATCCAAATGAGTTGGTAGATCGACTTAGACTATTACTCGCATCGCAAGGTGCAGGCCACACTAATCATAACAACGAGATTGTATCAATTATTGAAGAATTGTATGAAGCAAATATAATTGAAAAATAGTCTAATAGAATCATGTCCATCGATAAATTCGGACACTACCTCAATGATACAAGCGATAATATTTCAATGAAAAATGTATCTAAAGTGTTGGGGTTTTTTATGGATACAACTAACAACATTGACGTACAAAGCAAGAGGATTAAAAATGTGGCGAATGCTTTGGAAGACAGTGACGCTATCAATAAAATGTTTTTGCAATCTCAAATTACAAAATCTGGAGAAGAAATAGTTATACATTTAAAAGGAGTTATTGATGAAATTCATGAGAAAATTAATGATATAAAATTACTTTTTGATAAACAAATTGAAAAGTTAAGTAAACAAATTTATGAAGTACAAAATCATACATTCATATCAATGAACGAAAGTGAAGAAATAAATAATACCTTGAAAAATTACGAATACGAATCTATATAAAATACTAATGAGAAGAATATAAATTCCTAGGGATATGGTTATATCAGTTGCTTTAAATGTATCAACTGAAAACAATCCAATTCGAAAATAATGACAAGCTTAAAAAGAGACTTAGTAAATGAGCTACATAAACAAGCAAGAAAAAATTTTAGACGTCGAAGAGTTGTGATGAAGGGTATAGATGATCTTTGGCAAGCAGATTTAGTTGAAATGGGGAACTATGCCTTATATAATAAAAATTATAGATATCTGCTAACTGTAATTGATACATTCTCAAAATATGCTTGGGCTGCACCACTTAAAAATAAAACTGCACTAGAGGTGACGCAAGTTATGAGAGGAATCTTCAAATTGGGTCGGATACCGAAAAACTTGCAGACCGATGATGGCAAAGAATTTTTCAATAAACATTTTGCAAATCTTATGAATGAATATAATATTAATCACTACTCAACGTTTAGTAGAATGAAAGCGTCAATAGTAGAACGATTTAATCGAACATTAAAAGGAATGATGTGGAAAGAATTTAGTTTTAATGGTTCATATTATTGGCTTGGTATCTACAAGGATTTAATCGATACATATAATAGAAAAGTACACAGCACTATTAAAATGCCCCCAATTAAAGTCAATTCTACAAATGAATATAAATTATTAAATACAGCCTACAACCACATAAAAATTTACAAAGTATCTAAATTTAATGTAGGAGATTATGTACGCATTAGTAAATATAAACACATTTTTGAAAAGGGGTATACCCCAAATTGGACAACCGAAATTTTTAAAATTAAAACAGTTAAAAATACATATCCAACAACATACCTATTGGAAGACTATCGAGGAAATCCTATTAAAGGTGGATTCTATGATGAAGAACTTACCAAAACTCAATTTTCCGATATATTTCTAGTTGAAAAAGTTCTTAAAACTAGAGGAGAGAAAGCATATGTAAAATGGTTGGGATTTTCAAATCAACACAATTCTTGGATTAATAAAAATGAAATATTGTAATTTTAAGAAAAATAAAAAAAAAAAAAAATGTATTTAGTAAGTTTTTATATCCAAAATAGAAAAAATAAAACGAATAAATAAACCAGTATTGTGCCAAGTTTTCTTTATTTACATTTTAAATGTCATAATGTCAATAACGTTAAGTTTGAACTCTACGTCATCGGAGCTAACAGCTAATTACTTTCCTCCAATTTGTTTGAATGGGGATTATGAGTGTGCTTTAACTGACTTTCATTCCTACAACAGTATTCCAAATGTGGACATATATAACAATCATTTTCATATAGGTGATCATCTAATTGAAATACCAATTGGATCTTATGAGTTAAATGATATAGCTGATTACATTAAAGAACAATACAAAAGTCATAGTTCAGAAAATGAAATTGATATAGAAGCTAAAAACACCACGATGCAAGTTAGAATTAGAAGCTCGAAAGAGCATATATATTTTAATAAGAGCAATACTATTGGAAAACTTTTAGGATTCAATAAAAAAGTTTTACATGCTAATGAGGATCACTACTCAGATCTTCCAGTTAACATATTCAAAGTCAATCTCTTGCGAATTGAGTGTAATATAGTAGCAAATACTTATATGAATACTTGTCCATCACATACACTACATGAGTTTGGGATTAACGTACCACCAGGGTATAAAATTGATGAGAATCCGAGAAATCTTATTTATTTACCAGTGAACTGCCGAGAGATAAGCTCACTAACTTTACGTGTAGTTGATCAGCACGGAGATTTAATTAATTTCCGAAAAGAGCAAATCACAATTCGAATACATTTAAGGGCGACTAAATAATGATAATATACAAAAACAAAATAACATACGCACCTAAAATATTCTTGCAACCTAAATCTCAATTAAAGAGGTCATTACAACGAAGCAATCTATCTCAAGCGAATAAAAATTTTCTTAGGTCTCTGAAATTTATATTGAAAAAATAATGTCTTCAATATTAGATGTTCTTGATAAACCCTTATCGGATGAAAGTATAATTAAAAAGGATTACCACACATATACACCATACCTACAATCTTATAATAATAATGATGAAATCCGCATTTCAATACAAAATCAAGATTTATATATTCTACCTAGTGAAAGTTTTATATACGTAGAAGGCTGTATTGTAGATGATAACAATAAAAAATTTGAATCTTCTTCATCCAATTTTAAGGTTAAAAATAATTTTGTTGCATATCTCTTTGATGAAATTCGATATGAACTTAATGGTATTGAAATTGATCATACAAGGCATTTGGGGACTTCAAGTACAATAAAAAATTTAGTTTCTTTATCACCAACAGAAAGCATTGGCATGCACAATGCTGGATGGAACAAAATTGATAATGTTAACCTTATAAATGGTTATTTTAATTTCTATGTGCCTCTTAAAATTCTTCTAGGATTTGCTGAAGACTATAATAAAATCATATTAAATGGTAAACATGAGTTAATTCTTTTGCGCAACAAGAATGATGGAGATCTTTTGTATTCAAGTGTTTCCACTGACAAAGCCAAATTGAGAATTTCAAATATTTCATGGAGAATTCCCCATGTACAACTATCCGATCTAAGTAAATTGAATATGATTAAATTAATTAATGCTGGTGCTTCTATACCCATGGCATTTCGTAGTTGGGATTGTCATATTAATCCACAACTCAATGTAGGAACTAGTCATATTTGGAATGTTAAAATGGCTGCAAATAGAGAACGCCCCCGTTTCATCCTAATTGCTTTTCAACATGAAAATAAATTTGTACATTGTGATTTAACTAATTTGAAAGTGCATTTAAATTCAGAATCATATCCTTACGATGATCTAAATATAAAATTTAAAAATGAACGTTATGCTGTTTTATATGATATGTATCTAAGATTTCAACAAAACTACTACTTTAAGGAACCCCAACCACTTCTCACATCACAAGAGTTCAAAAACCAAGCACCAATAATACTATTATTGTCAGTTATCAAAACGAATCTATCGGTAGCGGACCTATTGATATAAAAATTGAATTTGAAACCGCTACTAACATTCCTGCTAATACATCAGCTTACTGTATTCTCATTCACGATCGCATAATAGAATATATACCATTAAAAGGACAAGTTCGTAAAGTTTTGTAAATTGTAAAATATGAGAGATAATATAATTTTCGTCGACTTGCAAGGTTTTAAGGATAACTATAATAGATTCATTGCAAAGGAAATAGCAATTGTTTTCAATTCTAAGGAACACAACAATTTCATCATAAAATCACCATTCGATTTTAAATACTTATCAGCAAAAAAGCAGCAAGAAGCGAATTGGTTAATAAGAAATTACCATCATCTGAATTGGAATGATGGATCAGTATCTTTCGGGAGTGTATGCAAATTTCTAAAAGATAATGTAAAATATTCGAAAATCTATATTAAGGGTGAAGAAAAAAGAAAGTGGTTAGAAAAAATGCTACAAAAAAGAGTTTTTAATATTGAAGATACTGGGTGTAAAAGCTTCAAACAGATGGCATTAAATTATCCAGAATATCATTATTGCAGTTATCACAGCTATGGTGTTTGTGCTTTAAGGAATGCTCTTTTACTTGAAAATAGAAAATTTACATTAAAATAAAAACACATGTCCTTTATTTGTTTGTAAAATATACATATTTTTATTTATAAGCATATACATATATATATATATATATATATAAAGGTTTTTATTTGTATATTATAAGAAATAATGAACTTATAAATAGAATATTTACATATCATGTGCTTAATGCTATTTCTTATAACTAAAGTTAAATAAATAAAATATATATTAAAAACAAAAAAAAAAACTTCCTATTAATAGTAAAAAATAAATTAATAAACTTACAGTAAAACAATATTTTTTATTTACATATCAAATTACAATTGGCGAAAGATAAAATTAAGACTGATGTAAAAATCCATAGGTTATATTTACGAATGGATAATAAATGAAATACAAAAATATATAAATATCAATTATGTGTATCTTTTTTCTTTCTATTTTAAATAGTTTCATGTTTTTTTTCTTTTAGGAAATAAGTAGGTGGTCATCAATTTTGGATTTGTACTTTTTTTTTTTTTTAACTATCTTATTGCCTACAGAGAAATCTTAAATTTTTCTAAGGTGTGTTTTGAGCATTGGAAAAATTATTGTTACTCATAAAAATTGTCCTTGAAAGATTATAAATGCACATTTAGTTTGACTAAAAAATTGGTAGTAAAACACCTTAAGCAAACACTGTAAACTCAAAAGTACTTAGTAATCTCAAGAGAGACATATTTGATTATAAAAAGAATATAGAAACCATTTGGAATACCAATTATTTTCCAATTTAAAAATCTTGTAAATATATTTCAAAAACCAATTTAAAATATATTTTTTAACATCAGTTATTTTCCAATTAGAAAATCCCATTCAGAAAGCAAAGTAAAATAGAAAGCAACAGAAAAATCAAATTTTAATACACACTAATATAAAATATATGATAATTATTTTCCCTACCCACTACTCATCACCAATCACCTTTTAGAAAAGAAAAAAAGAGACACAAACTTCATTTTAGTTTTAACAATATACAAATATCAAAAACTAAATCCACCCCTAAAACTAAAAGCAATCAGCTACATTAATATTAATCACGTCTTAAAAACACACACACCAAACTAATCAATTTAAACAACCAGGTAGTATAAAACCCCAAAAACAAAGAAAATCTTCTAACTATAACCAAAAACAACCTTCAAAACTTAAAACACACACCCACAAAAATATCCATTGTCAACGATCATTCTCATTACCTAAAATTATACACAATTTCCCAATGTAGGTGTTTAACACACAAAAAATTCCAATTGGAATTTTCTCATATACATACATACAAAATCAACCCTCAAAACTACAAAAAACACATAAAGAAACATAATTATCAAAAATTGTTGATGATCTCTCATAAAAGTGGGCGGAGCTCTAGAGCCTGAACAACCTTCAAAACTTAAAACACACACCCACAAAAATATCCATTGTCAACGATCATTCTCATTACCTAAAATCATACACAATTTCCCAATGCAGGTGTTTAACACACAAAAAATTCCAATTGGAATTTTCTCATATACATACATACAAAATCAACCCTCAAAACTACAAAAAACACATAAAGAAACATAATTATCAAAAATTGTTGATGATCTCTCATAAAAGTGGGCGGAGCTCTAGAGCCTGTCTCTTCCTCTCTCTCTCTTCCTCTCACTATCTGTCTCTCTCTCTTCCTCTCTCTATCTGTATCTCTCTCTCCTTTGATTGACTAACATAGAAAATAAATGACAATTGCTCTCTTCTGATTGGTTAATACAAAAAGTGGGCGGGAGCAAAATATGCCACGCCCTTGGAGCATTGGTTTGTATGAAAAAAGTGTCACCGAAGGTACACAAATATACTACTCGAAAACCCGGTTATCTCCTAAACGGGTGATCCGATTGACTTCATATTTGTTGTGAAATGTTGGTATTAATCTCCCTTTTAAAATGGTATAACTCCTGTTTAGGTTGAGATTATAGGTTTTCCGGAAAAGTCAGTTTCTGTGGGTTTTCGGAGAAGCTGAAATGAACTATTGATTTGTAAATTGTTGCGCGAAAACCTCGTTATCTCCTAAACGGGTGATCCGATTGACTTCATATTTGATGTGAAATGTTGGTATTGATCTCCTCTTTAAAGTGGTATAACTCCTGTTTAGGTTGAGATTATAGGTTTTCCGGAAAAGTCAGTTTCTGTGGGTTTTCGGAGAAGCTGAAATAAACTATTGATTTGTAAATTGTTGCGCGAAAACCCGGTTATCTCCTAAACGGGTATTCCGATTGACTTCATATTTGTTGTGAAATGTTGGTATTGATCTCCTTTTTAAAGAGGAGATGAAATGAACTATTGATTTGTAAATTGTTGCGCGAAAACCCGGTTATCTCCTAAACGGGTGATCCGATTGACTTCATATTTGATGTGAAATGTTGGTATTGATCTCCTCTTTAAAGTGGTATAACTCCTGTTTAGGTTGAGATTATAGGTTTTCCGTAAAAGTCAGTTTCTGTGGGTTTTCGGAGATGTTGAGTGAACTATTGATTTGTAAATTGTTGCGCGAAAACCCGGTTATCTCCTAAACGGGTGATCCGATTGACTTCACATTTGATATGAAATGTTGGTATTGATCTCCTCTTTAAAGTGGTATAACTCCTGTTTAGGTTGAGATTATAGGTTTTCCGGAAAAGTCAGTTTCTGTGGGTTTTCGGAGAAGCTGAAAGGAACTATTGATTTGTAAATTGTTGCGCGAAAACCCGGTTATCTCCTAAACGGGTGATAATATTGACTTCATATTTGATGTGAAATGTTGGTATTGATCTCCTCTTTAAAGTGGTGTAACTCCTGTTTAGGTTGAGATTATAGGTTTTCCGGAAAAGTCAGTTTCTGTGAGTTTTCGGAGAAGCTGAAATAAACTATTGATTTGTAAATTGTTGCGCGAAAACCCGGTTATCTCCTAAACGGGTGATCCGATTGACTTCATATTTGATGCGACATGTTGGTATTGATCTCCTCTTTAAAGTGGTATAACTCCTGTTTAGGTTGAGATTATAGGTTTTCCGGAAAAGTCAGTTTCTCTGGGTTTTCGGAGAAGCTGAAATAAACTATTGATTTGTAAATTGTTGCGCCAAAACCCGGTTATCTCCTAAACGGGTGATCCGATTGACTTTATATTTCATGTGACATGTTGGTATTGATCTCCTCATTAAAGTGGTATAACTCCTGTTTAGGTTGAGATTATAGGTTTTCCGGAAAAGTCAGTTTCTCTGGGTTTTCGGAGAAGCTGAAATAAACTATTCATTTGTAAATTGTTGCGCGAAAACCCGGTTATCTCCTAAACGGGTGATCCGATTGAATTCATATTTGATGTGAAATGTTGGTATTGATCTCCTCTTTAAAGTGGTATAACTCCTGTTTAGGTTGAGATTATAAGTTTTCCGGAAAAGTCAGTTTTTGTGGGTTTTCGGAGAAGATGAAATGAACTATTGATTTGTAAATTGTTGCGCGAAAACCCGGTTATCTCCTAAACGGGTGATCCGATTGACTTCATATTTGTTGTGAAATGTTGGTATTAATCTCCCTTTTAAAATGGTATAACTCCTGTTTAGGTTGAGATTATAGGTATTCCGGAAAATTCTGTTTCTGTGGGTTTTCGGAGAAGCTGAAATAAACTATTGATTTGTAAATTGTTTCGCGAAAACCCGGTTAACTCCTAAACGGGTGATCCGATTGTCTTCGTTTTCATTGTGAAATGTTGGTATTGATCTCCTCTTTAAAGTGGTGTAACTCCTGTTTAGGTTGAGATTATAGGTTTTCCGGAAAAGTCAGTTTCTGTGAGTTTTCGGAGAAGCTGAAATAAACTATTGATTTGTAAATTATTGCGCGAAAACCCGGTTATCTCCTAAACGGGTGATCCGATTGACTTCATATTTGATGCGACATGTTGGTATTGATCTCCTCTTTAAAGTGGTATATCTCCTGTTTAGGTTGAGATTATAGGTTTTCCGGAAAAGTCAGTTTCTCTGGGTTTTCGGAGAAGCTGAAATAAACTATTGATTTGTAAATTGTTGCGCGAAAACCCGGTTATCTCCTAAACGGGTGATCCGATTGACTTCATATTTGATATGAAATGTTGGTATTGATCTCCTCTTTAAAGTGGTATAACTCCTGTTTAGGTTGAGATTATAGGTTTTCCGGAAAAGTCAGTTTCTCTGGGTTTTCGGAGAAGCTGAAATAAACTATTGATTTGTAAATTGTTGCGCGAAAACCCGGTTATCTCCTAAACGGGTGATCCGATTAACTTCATATTTGATGTGAAATGTTGGTATTGATCTCCTCTTTAAAGTGGTATAACCCCTGTTTAGTTTGAGATTATAGGTTTTCCGGAAAAGTCAGTTTCTCTGGGTTTTCGGAGAAGCTGAAATAAACTATTGATTTGTAAATTGTTGCGCGAAAACCCGGTTATCTCCTAAACGGGTGATCCGATTGAATTAATATTTGATGTGAAATGTTGGTATTGATCTCCTCTTTAAAGTGGTATAACTCCTGTTTAGGTTGAGATTATAAGTTTTCCGGAAAAGTCAGTTTTTGTGGGTTTTCGGAGAAGATGAAATGAACATTCTCAAAATATGCTTGGGCTGCACCACTTAAAAATAAAACTGCACTAGAGGTGACGCAAGTTATGAGAGGAATCTTCAAATTGGGTCGGATACCGAAAAACTTGCAGACCGATGATGGCAAAGAATTTTTCAATAAACATTTTGCAAAATCTTATGAATGAATATAATATTAATCACTACTCAACGTTTAGTAGAATGAAAGCGTCAATAGTAGAACGATTTAATCGAACATTAAAAGGAATGATGTGGAAAGAATTTAGTTTTAATGGTTCATATTATTGGCTTGGTATCTACAAGGATTTAATCGATACATATAATAGAAAAGTACACAGCACTATTAAAATGCCCCCAATTAAAGTCAATTCTACAAATGAATATAAATTATTAAATACAGCCTACAACCACATAAAAATTTACAAAGTATCTAAATTTAATGTAGGAGATTATGTACGCATTAGTAAATATAAACACATTTTTGAAAAGGGGTATACCCCAAATTGGACAACCGAAATTTTTAAAATTAAAACAGTTAAAAATACATATCCAACAACATACCTATTGGAAGACTATCGAGGAAATCCTATTAAAGGTGGATTCTATGATGAAGAACTTACCAAAACTCAATTTTCCGATATATTTCTAGTTGAAAAAGTTCTTAAAACTAGAGGAGAGAAAGCATATGTAAAATGGTTGGGATTTTCAAATCAACACAATTCTTGGATTAATAAAAATGAAATATTGTAATTTTAAGAAAAATAAAAAAAAAAAAAATGTATTTAGTAAGTTTTTATATCCAAAATAGAAAAAATAAAACGAATAAATAAACCAGTATTGTGCCAAGTTTTCTTTATTTACATTTTAAATGTCATAATGTCAATAACGTTAAGTTTGAACTCTACGTCATCGGAGCTAACAGCTAATTACTTTCCTCCAATTTGTTTGAATGGGGATTATGAGTGTGCTTTAACTGACTTTCATTCCTACAACAGTATTCCAAATGTGGACATATATAACAATCATTTTCATATAGGTGATCATCTAATTGAAATACCAATTGGATCTTATGAGTTAAATGATATAGCTGATTACATTAAAGAACAATACAAAAGTCATAGTTCAGAAAATGAAATTGATATAGAAGCTAAAAACACCACGATGCAAGTTAGAATTAGAAGCTCGAAAGAGCATATATATTTTAATAAGAGCAATACTATTGGAAAACTTTTAGGATTCAATAAAAAAGTTTTACATGCTAATGAGGATCACTACTCAGATCTTCCAGTTAACATATTCAAAGTCAATCTCTTGCGAATTGAGTGTAATATAGTAGCAAATACTTATATGAATACTTGTCCATCACATACACTACATGAGTTTGGGATTAACGTACCACCAGGGTATAAAATTGATGAGAATCCGAGAAATCTTATTTATTTACCAGTGAACTGCCGAGAGATAAGCTCACTAACTTTACGTGTAGTTGATCAGCACGGAGATTTAATTAATTTCCGAAAAGAGCAAATCACAATTCGAATACATTTAAGGGCGACTAAATAATGATAATATACAAAAACAAAATAACATACGCACCTAAAATATTCTTGCAACCTAAATCTCAATTAAAGAGGTCATTACAACGAAGCAATCTATCTCAAGCGAATAAAAATTTTCTTAGGTCTCTGAAATTTATATTGAAAAAATAATGTCTTCAATATTAGATGTTCTTGATAAACCCTTATCGGATGAAAGTATAATTAAAAAGGATTACCACACATATACACCATACCTACAATCTTATAATAATAATGATGAAATCCGCATTTCAATACAAAATCAAGATTTATATATTCTACCTAGTGAAAGTTTTATATACGTAGAAGGCTGTATTGTAGATGATAACAATAAAAAATTTGAATCTTCTTCATCCAATTTTAAGGTTAAAAATAATTTTGTTGCATATCTCTTTGATGAAATTCGATATGAACTTAATGGTATTGAAATTGATCATACAAGGCATTTGGGGACTTCAAGTACAATAAAAAATTTAGTTTCTTTATCACCAACAGAAAGCATTGGCATGCACAATGCTGGATGGAACAAAATTGATAATGTTAACCTTATAAATGGTTATTTTAATTTCTATGTGCCTCTTAAAATTCTTCTAGGATTTGCTGAAGACTATAATAAAATCATATTAAATGGTAAACATGAGTTAATTCTTTTGCGCAACAAGAATGATGGAGATCTTTTGTATTCAAGTGTTTCCACTGACAAAGCCAAATTGAGAATTTCAAATATTTCATGGAGAATTCCCCATGTACAACTATCCGATCTAAGTAAATTGAATATGATTAAATTAATTAATGCTGGTGCTTCTATACCCATGGCATTTCGTAGTTGGGATTGTCATATTAATCCACAACTCAATGTAGGAACTAGTCATATTTGGAATGTTAAAATGGCTGCAAATAGAGAACGCCCCCGTTTCATTCTAATTGCTTTTCAACATGAAAATAAATTTGTACATTGTGATTTAACTAATTTGAAAGTGCATTTAAATTCAGAATCATATCCTTACGATGATCTAAATATAAAATTTAAAAATGAACGTTATGCTGTTTTATATGATATGTATCTAAGATTTCAACAAAACTACTACTTTAAGGAACCCCAACCACTTCTCACATCACAAGAGTTCAAAAACCAAGCACCAATAATAGTAATAGATGTCAGTTATCAAAACGAATCTATCGGTAGCGGACCTATTGATATAAAAATTGAATTTGAAACCGCTACTAACATTCCTGCTAATACATCAGCTTACTGTATTCTCATTCACGATCGCATAATAGAATATATACCATTAAAAGGACAAGTTCGTAAAGTTTTGTAAATTGTAAAATATGAGAGATAATATAATTTTCGTCGACTTGCAAGGTTTTAAGGATAACTATAATAGATTCATTGCAAAGGAAATAGCAATTGTTTTCAATTCTAAGGAACACAACAATTTCATCATAAAATCACCATTCGATTTTAAATACTTATCAGCAAAAAAGCAGCAAGAAGCGAATTGGTTAATAAGAAATTACCATCATCTGAATTGGAATGATGGATCAGTATCTTTCGGGAGTGTATGCAAATTTCTAAAAGATAATGTAAAATATTCGAAAATCTATATTAAGGGTGAAGAAAAAAGAAAGTGGTTAGAAAAAATGCTACAAAAAAGAGTTTTTAATATTGAAGATACTGGGTGTAAAAGCTTCAAACAGATGGCATTAAATTATCCAGAATATCATTATTGCAGTTATCACAGCTATGGTGTTTGTGCTTTAAGGAATGCTCTTTTACTTGAAAAAAGAAAATTTACATTAAAATAAAAACACATGTCCTTTATTTGTTTGTAAAATATACATATTTTTATTTATAAGCATATACATATATATATATATATATATATAAAGGTTTTTATTTGTATATTATAAGAAATAATGAACTTATAAATAGAATATTTACATATCATGTGCTTAATGCTATTTCTTATAACTAAAGTTAAATAAATAAAATATATATTAAAAACAAAAAAAAAACTTCCTATTAATAGTAAAAAATAAATTAATAAACTTACAGTAAAACAATATTTTTTATTTACATATCAAATTACAATTGGCGAAAGATAAAATTAAGACTGATGTAAAAATCCATAGGTTATATTTACGAATGGATAATAAATGAAATACAAAAATATATAAATATCAATTATGTGTATCTTTTTTCTTTCTATTTTAAATAGTTTCATGTTTTTTTTTCTTTTAGGAAATAAGTAGGTGGTCATCAATTTTGGATTTGTACTTTTTTTTTTTTTTAACTATCTTATTGCCTACAGAGAAATCTTAAATTTTTCTAAGGTGTGTTTTGAGCATTGGAAAAATTATTGTTACTCATAAAAATTGTCCTTGAAAGATTATAAATGCACATTTAGTTTGACTAAAAAATTGGTAGTAAAACACCTTAAGCAAACACTGTAAACTCAAAAGTACTTAGTAATCTCAAGAGAGACATATTTGATTATAAAAAGAATATAGAAACCATTTGGAATACCAATTATTTTCCAATTTAAAAATCTTGTAAATATATTTCAAAAACCAATTTAAAATATATTTTTTAACATCAGTTATTTTCCAATTAGAAAATCCCATTCAGAAAGCAAAGTAAAATAGAAAGCAACAGAAAAATCAAATTTTAATACACACTAATATAAAATATATGATAATTATTTTCCCTACCCACTACTCATCACCAATCACCTTTTAGAAAAGAAAAAAAGAGACACAAACTTCATTTTAGTTTTAACAATATACAAATATCAAAAACTAAATCCACCCCTAAAACTAAAAGCAATCAGCTACATTAATATTAATCACGTCTTAAAAACACACACACCAAACTAATCAATTTAAACAACCAGGTAGTATAAAACCCCAAAAACAAAGAAAATCTTCTAACTATAACCAAAAACAACCTTCAAAACTTAAAACACACACCCACAAAAATATCCATTGTCAACGATCATTCTCATTACCTAAAATCATACACAATTTCCCAATGTAGGTGTTTAACACACAAAAAATTCCAATTGGAATTTTCTCATATACATACATACAAAATCAACCCTCAAAACTACAAAAAACACATAAAGAAACATAATTATCAAAAATTGTTGATGATCTCTCATAAAAGTGGGCGGAGCTCTAGAGCCTGAACAACCTTCAAAACTTAAAACACACACCCACAAAAATATTTATTGTCAACGATCATTCTCATTACCTAAAATCATACACAATTTCCCAATGCAGGTGTTTAACACACAAAAAATTCCAATTGGAATTTTCTCATATACATACATACAAAATCAACCCTCAAAACTACAAAAAACACATAAAGAAACATAATTATCAAAAATTGTTGATGATCTCTCATAAAAGTGGGCGGAGCTCTAGAGCCTGTCTCTTCCTCTCTCTCTCTTCCTCTCACTATCTGTCTCTCTCTCTTCCTCTCTCTATCTGTATCTCTCTCTCCTTTGATTGACTAACATAGAAAATAAATGACAATTGCTCTCTTCTGATTGGTTAATACAAAAAGTGGGCGGGAGCAAAATATGCCACGCCCTTGGAGCATTGGTTTGTATGAAAAAAGTGTCACCGAAGGTACACAAATATACTACTCAAGTTAACACAAATGAAACTAAAAGCAGTACAACTAAATTGGCTTATTGGCTGAAACTCCGCCCTGAGCTTAGATTGTAAACTTCTACTGTACAAGTCGGTCCTCAAACCAATTTGGTGCTATGGGATTCAGTTATGGGGCACTGCCACAGCTAGCAATGTAGAAAAAATTCAAAGGCGCCAAAATAAGATTTTACGTATTATTACACTGCTCCCTGGTATATAAAAAATTCGAACATCCACAAAGACCTAAACATGCCATCAGTTAAAGCAGAAATAGCGAAACATGCAGTCACATATCTAAAGAGGCTTGAATCTAATCCAAACCCTTTGGCGCGTAACATGCTGAATGAACCTGGTTATATTCGACTAAAAAGAAGAGATACTGCTTTTCTTGGCCGTACATTAGAGGGATGACCCGCAAATGATTTCAAAATCCGTGAAACAAACATTATTTTTGTCTAGCACTGGCTGGACTTAAAAAGTATATTTTATTTTAGACTTAATATACGAATAATTATTGTTAGTTCGAAAATATTGAAGATACAATAAATTAATTATGAAAAAAAAAATATCTTTAATTAAAACTTACATACATATTTGTTTAACAGCAGTTCTTTTGGTTTTAAATGCCAGTCAAAGTGAATAAAACACGAAGTTGTATTAAGTTTATATTCTTAAAGATGGAAAAACAAAATATTAAATTAGTCTTGGCGATGTAAACGATCAAATTTCATTGGACTCTATACCTTTTCATAAGATTTTAATGCTTGTTGAAACAGTAAAAGAGTATAGGAGCTAAGAACTTTTAGAAGAATCGCGATTCACTTCTGTGTTTAGAGAGTGATAAAAGATGTTTTGATAAAAGTTTTAAACCTTCAGCTGTATAATTAAATTAATTATTAGAGCATTTTTAATTATTTAAATTTTTCATAAATATATAATTAATTTTTATTTGAAATTATTTAATTCGCGGACTGTATACATATGTAACTACATACATAAAAAAATTAACTGCAACGTTAAATTAGTATTTATATGAAGTTTGTTTTACAAATAAACGTTAAAAACCAATTAAATAATTTTTGGATCTTCATTTCAATATTTATTAATTCCAAAATAACTACGGATTACTTCTCTAATAAACTACAATCAGTTAATGCAAACATTTTCTAAGTGTATTTTAAGGATATCTGAACATTTTCTAGCTATGTACATCAGAGGTGATTTTATTTATTGTTGGTCTTTTATTATTTTCACAATCTTCTCTGCATTAATTGTTTTATACATTTTTGTAATTGTTAATTTTGAACAGTTTGAAATACTAATCATAGCATCATGCAAACAACACCAACAGTATCTGTTATTATACAGTACAATTGCACATTTAAGGGAACAACAAAACAATATGTGGTGTTCATTTTTTTTCTATGTATAGTTTTTAATTGTTTTTAATATATACATGAGTCGACAATAAAAGCATATGCTTTTTCTATTGAAATTTTTTTATTTACATACTTCAGTACATCGTAAAAACATGTAAAGAAAAATATTATACTGTTCGATGATGCGGGGATAATAGTAAAATCGATTCACTCTGGGAAGGCTCCACACGCTGGACGGATGTGGCCTGATGGTATTTTTCCCATCTGAGGCATTGAACAATTTTTTATATTTTTAAATTTATACATTGGGGTCTAGAATAAACCATATGAAAAAATTGAATGGCTTTAAGTTCAGATAATATGGTGGCCATAGTTGTGAAGAAATTCAGCTGAGAACTATATTTGAAAAAAAAAAAAAAACTTAGGAAACAACAGTTTCTACCGAATTGTTTACGTATCAAAGGTAATATCGAATCGTTTAAAAACTTTTTAATAAAAACGAGTGGTTAACATTCTGTGAATTTTTTTACTGATGAAAGAGTTTGTATTGTCATCAGAGCAGAATTGGTAACACTTCGTATTGCCACATGCAGTAATCTATATAATTATTATTTCATAATTAAAACAAAATGCTGTTTGTTGATTAAATTATTGGAATAGAAAAACCGCCTAAAAAATTATTAATGTTCTATTGGATTTTTGTATTATTTTAAAGCATTACGTGTTTAAGTCTTATAGAGCTAAAATCTTTGAAATTTAATTATCTGTACTATAAAAACATCATAAAACCAAAATCATGTTGCCCTACAAAGAAAATACTTATTATAGTTTACATAGCGTACTGTAATCTATAAACAGAACATTTAAAAAACAGAACATTTAAATAGAGCTAAGCCAGTATTATAGTAACTGGCAAATGAAGAAGAACGTTGAGGTTATGTCTATGACCTATTGACCTAAGTTTTAGTGCCTTTAAGGGAAAATCGTATTTATATATGTAAGGATATATGTATAGAAAGTTAATGCGATTATTAAAAAGAAGATTTGGTATTCATCCTATAAATGGAGTAAGGATATAGTACAATTCTTCGGTCGACTTTGTACAGGCGAGACTTGGGGGATGTCAATTACAGTTTCTAATTCAAATAAGCAATTTTATGTAATTGAAATTTTTCAATAATAATTACATTAACTATTTGTAATTTTAATTGAGATTTTTCACATTACATGTAATTTGTTATTAAAAAATTGTAATTGAAAAAATTCAATTATAAGTACATGTAATGAAATTTTGTAAGAATATAACTAGATTTTGTTAAAATGCAAGTAAGGATTATTGCCTATTTTCATTTCCTTGTAATTTGTAATTAAAATTTTCCAATTACAATTACATGTAATGTGTAATTGATAATGTTCAATTACAAGTAGTTATATTGACTAGTCCCTGATTAAAATTTTGAATTACTTGTAATGTGTAATTGATAATATGCAATTACTCATTACCTAAAATTTTAATTGTAATTGAATCCCCCATGTCTGGTACAGACGCAGTTAAAAACTTCACGTTTACTATTGCACTATTTTCATTTTTTTTACAATTTTTTAATTACAAAAGAATAACTACTATAGGTATATGTATGTATATGTATAAAAATAATTTATCAAATACAAGTAGAACTACAAAAATGTATAACATATCAGCTTAGAAGTCAATTAAAAATTATAACAAGTTTTATTTATTTGTGTGTTATTAATCCATTCTTTGTTGAGAAAACTTATTATGCTGATAAACAGGTGTACTGAACTAACAAAGAGACTTTTATTAATTTTTTTCTTTACGGTCCTCTATTCCAAGCAGGTTAGTTAGACTTACCGGAAAATATAAATGGAGTTGTTTTAGAAGAAGAACAATTATCTAATTCTCCAAAAGAAGTTCAGCAACAGATAAAGTACAAGCAGCTTAAGTCTGTCCGTTAGGCGTTGGTTTGCTTAAACAAATAACTTTTGTTGTTTAATTAAGACACATTAACTATATAATTTGTTCAAGAAAATAATTAAATTTATAAAAACTTCGTCTAATAACTAGATTTAATATTGTCAAAAGACCAGCTCAGTGAAGAGAATGTTTATTTTTTTATATTCATCCCTTTGCTTCAACAAAGTGTGTTGAATTCATTGCCAGTGAAGATAACAGGAAAAGCCCTTATACCACCACTAAGTTATATAAAACACCATACAATGCATAGCACTGACACATAAAAACAAAGCAAAGTAAATATAACGATAAAGACAACCAAGATAATGATGATGATGAGGAGGGAAAATTTAATTATAATTTAATTTTATGTAGACAATTTCCAGAACATTTCATAACCCTTTTCATATTCAATATTCTGGTAAGATTAAACAATGAGTGTGTTGTAAGTGGATAAATTTATGGTTTGAAAGTAAACATGAAAATAATTGAAAGACTTCAATAGCAGATCCAGGAGTACGTAAATAAAAATACTTATTATATTTAATTAATTAATAAATTAGACTTATCCTTGCAAATATCAGGGTTTACTTTGTATTCAGCTAATTTATGATTAAGAAAATGTTTTGTGGAAAAATAAAAGTTGTTTTTATTAAAATTATAAATATAAAGTATGTCCTAAAAAAGTTTTTAATGTCTGTATTAAAAATTAATAGTTTGTAAATTATTAAAAGAATAATTACTTTTTGTATTAAAATTCTCAAGAATTTTTGGCAAAATTGGAACAAAATGTTTATTTATTTAAAAACTAGCTGTTCCCACACACTTTGTGTGTGTCCTGACCAAATTTTGTTCGATTTTGCTTTGAAAGTAATTCACGCCAAATTTTAAGACTTTTCTTTTTACTTTATATAAGGATAGCTATCCCTGGATAAAATTCTGAAGTTTATATAAAATTCTTAAATTCTAAAAATTATTGTAAAGCTCTGTAAAAGACTGACAGTAAATGAGTTACTACGTTAATACATTATTTAAAAAAGCGCTATCTGTTGCAAAACATTGCTTAAAATATACAGTTTTTAAAAATAAAAACTGCCTTAAAGTATGCAGTAAATTTAATTCGGTAAAAATCTGGCGTACTTTCACTGCTTTTTCTCCACTCTCTCTTGGAAATATGATGTTTTTGCGTGAAAAAAGTATCCAATATTGGAACCAGGATACTAGTTTTTACGTGATACGAACACAAAAAAGAAAAAAAGACCGACAGACAATCAGACAGGAAATTTACAATTTTACAATTTTATTATTGTATAGAGTACTGGCTTGGGGGATCGCAATTACATTTGAATTGTTATTACTTTGGATGTAACTGTAATTCAAAAAAACTGAATTACAATTACATGTAATTGTAATTCAAAAAAACTCAATTACAATTACATGTCATTGTAATTCAAAAATTGCAATTACCAGTACATGTAATTGTAATTGACAAATAATTAAAAGTAATTCATAAAGAATGTAATTAAATTACCCTAAATATAAATACATTTAAAAAAATTTATTTGATAGCTTAAAAATAGAACGCATAATGCGCACAATGCGTCCTATTTTCGACAAGAAATTTTATCTACATACATCTATTTAATACCTATTGTTTGAGAACAAGGCTAGAAACAATACTAGCAAAATATTATTCTGCTAGTAGTGTAAAAATACAGTGATTATTTTGAAAACACTAAGAAGACATATATATATAATGAAAAAAAAAATGATTTAAAATTGCCATACATAAAAACCAACGATCAGATGTTCTTCTTTTTGAATTCGCTGTGCTCTGATAATTGCACCTACATTCTCTGCCAAAAATAACAACAATTTACATCACAAAACATGTGAATACAGAATAGAGATGGGTAAGTGACAAATATAAAGATTAAATAAAAATAAAAGGGGAAAACTAAATGTTATCTGTTAATATAGTATATTAAATACAAATGTTTTTAACAAAGACAATAATTAATTATGGGCTATTAGTGAACTAAGCTCCTATATGAAAACTTTATTAAAAATTAGGTATAAATTTAACTACAAAACTGTAACAATAGTTTGTCACTTGTTCATCTCTGTAGTTTGTAAACAATTAAGACTACCGCGTTCATATCTAAGTAAATTAAAAACCGTATTTAAATAAAATAAATATGAATCTTTCGTCGCAGAGTAGCTTACTGACGACAATTTCGAAAAATTAGTTTTGCTGAAAGCTAACAAAAACTTTTTATAAATAATTAACCCTTGTTACGATTGTGTCACACATTTGAGTAGCCGGTTATATTAAAACTTATTAATTAGTTTTGATAATTTTGTAAAACATTGTGATAAAATACCCGTCTTATGTCGTAAAGTTGTTTTTGTTATTAAAAAGTAAACACATCTTTTTTGGTTTAATAAAAAGATTTCTGTTAAAAATAAAATTTGAATGTATTTAAACTTGTGCTATTTATAATGAATAATACATTTGTTCTCATATACACTGTTTATGTTCGTATATGTACATACATATCTATAAGTAATAAATATACTTATAGTAATCATTACCCTTTTTCACAATTACAATTAGTTTTGTTCAAAAAAATGTAATGGTAATTCAAGATTTTTAATTACAAATACAAATAATTTATAACTAAAATTTTTGAATTACAATTACAAGTAATTGTAATTCAAAAATATTGTATTTACAATTACATGTAATGTGTAATTGAGGATGTAATTAATTACAAAATGTAATTGCGACCCCCCAAGCCTGATAGAGTATACACAATAATAAAATAGTAAAATATGAATTTTTAAATCCTAATTCGTTGCTTAGACCTGGTGGTGTTGATTTAATTTTGTAATTAATTGTACATGCAATTACGCAATTAAATGTAATTTTCATTTGAATTTTTTATATGCAATTTATTTTAAATATTTTGATTTTAAATATTTTTTAATTTATTTTAATTAAATTGACCTAAATGATTTAGAATTTAGAATTTTGAGTTTACCTTAAGTAAAAATATTAAACAACAGGAAAGCTTAAAGTAGTAGTAGTTACCAACTCGTATTCCTTTATCTGATGTTGGTTCGTTAAATAGATGATGCTTACAACTAAACACTACCCTAAGTAGATAGATACGAAGAGTGTTGATGACGGACGTAGCTGTCTAGAAAATGCATTCCATTCTGCTGGTGTCTAAAATGAAATATTTCCAATTTTTCTTTAATATTAATCACCTGATTTGTAATTTTAATTATTCTTTCTTAGAGAGAATAAAACGAACTTAAGCTTGGCTTCAAATTCATCTGTATGTTTTTATAATAATTTTTATATTTTTATAAAATACACCTAATTCTGTTTTTACACGGTTTTGATGTAACACGGTTTGAAAATAAAAAAATTAAATTTTTATACACGATATTATTATTGCATTTACCATGATTTAAAATCTTTTGGGCTTAGATTTTTTTGTCTAATTTAATTTTTGCGAAATATATTCATAACACAAATTTAGGAGAATTCGCTTTTTCTGCATACAAGAAAATGTTCTTGTCAGAGCAATTGAAATGTGTTAATATTTTTTCAACTATCAATGCATTGCTAAAGGAAAATGACGAAAACTACAAATACAAAACTAAAACTTAAAGTAATTTCTTTAGAAACCAAAATTTAAATTTTAGTTTCTTCAAAAGGGAGAAGGCTCAACATTTTCTGACAAAATGTTCGGTTAAAACGAAGCCACAGTAAGAACTATAAAATTTTAATTAGGCAATCGGTGATTTCTGGAACGAAACTATCTGTTAAGTCTTCATCATACACAAGAGATGTAAATAAAAGTTAAAAATACTAATTATATGTACATATATGTGATTTAATAAAATAAACATGAACTTTTGTTGCTCGCAGTGTTCATTAATTTTAATGGGAGATAAGGAAACAAATACCTATTTTGGCATACGATCAATTTTTTTTACACGTTTTTTTAACGATTTTCTCTGGAAGCAATCTACCATGTAAAACCAGAATTGGGTGTAGAACATATTACAATTTTCAACTCTGCGCCAGATTGACATTATAGGAGCTTGTTGACAAAGACTTTAACAAAATAAAAATATATATCCTATAACTAAGATTTATATGTAATATTCTACTTCAAGTCTATTTGATTTCAAGTTTTATATGAAAATTTTGTCTTAAAGTACACTTTTAATAGACTTTATTTCTTTTGCATAAGGTCATAAATAGTTAATTAATGAATAAGAAATGTACATCAATTAATTTGGAAATGTATGTATAGCAATAGCAGAAGCTCATTAATATGTTCAAATAAACAACATTTTTATGGAAAATTTAAACTGCTATAATCTTTCAACCAATTTAATATTTTGTGGTTAATTATTGTATTCATTACAAGCAGAGTTTGTCACTCGTATCTAGCAAATGGCTATTCTTCAGTTATTAAATTTTGTGGAAAAAGTGTTCTGATTCCATAAAAAGTGTATGGTGTGGTTTCTAACACTATAAAGATATTTAAAAATGTAAATTAACAATTGAAATTTGTAAAGCCCATAGATTGGCACAAGAATGGGAAACATTTTTATATAAAGTAACTGTTATACATTCGGGTATATATTCTTTATGACAAATTTCCACACAAAATTTTTTTAATTGCAAATTTATTTATGCAAAAAAATTCAAGTTTACTCGACGTATACTTTATTACAAATTTCTCTACAAAATTTGTTATAAAGTTTACGCCAAGAAAAATTTTTTTTGATACGAGTGTAAATGTATAAATCGGTTACTTATGAACAGGGTTCAGAATTCTTCATAAACTTTTAATGTTTTTCATAAATGAGAAATCTAAAATTTTATATTTATTTTTCATGCTCATAAAGGAACAACAAAAAATTTTCTGCCTATGTTATATGAATATACATACATCATTAGTGATAAATTAGCATCTTCTCATTAATGATCTTTCTCATTAATGTACTTGTTCATTTATGAACGTTGAACATTTATAAAATTTATCATAAATGAACATAAAAGAATTTTCTGCCAACGATCGCACATGCAGAAGAAAGAAATAAACAAAACATTTTGTTACTGCATACGCCGGCAGATGCATTTTGTGCCTACATTTATGTATGCGAATGCTTAGCGGACATTTTTCTACGATCCTTTCATTTATGTAAAATTATCAAAATTGTAAATTTTCAAATATGTACACCTGTATGAACAACATTTATTCACTTTTGAACAGAAAGAAAAAAAAAAATAAATCATAGCATTCATAAATGAAAAAACACAAAATATTTTGTAGTCTCTCACACATGTATGAAAAGATGCAGCTAAAAAATAAATTTTACACATTCATACATGAATGAACAGATGGTAAACATTTCGCTACTCTGCTTATGAACGATACCATAATGAAATTTATCTGAGTGAAAGCATACATTAACTTATTTTTCTTCCACACTAGAATATATAAATATAAGACCTTTTTTTGTAGTTATTTTCTCTGACATAGACACAAAATCCCTACTTCTCCCTATTGGGAGCATTTAAAGCTCCACTCGAACTCCACCCTGCTTTGACGATGTGAACATTTATTACGTTACCTTTAGTGATTCAAGGGATACCGAATCATTTCTACAGTATCTACACTGTGACCTTTTAGTAAGAATTATTTTTTAGGTATTTGGGGTATAAAATTAATGCAACATAATAAAAAATACAAAGTAAAAAGGATCTACTTAAACGTGTATGGCAGAATTTAAATGAATAGAAAGGATAAATAAAACTTTTTCATTTTCAACATCCATTTGTTCTTTAAATTATTGTAGACTCATTTATGTATAATTAAACTGATTTTTAACGTTTATTTTATATATTGCTATTCTTTCACCATACTTAAGACTGACTACGTGATATTAAGCTGAAGAGTATTCGATAAATTTCATAGTGTATCCTTGAAGTCGAGTGTCTTATTATTATTAAAAATCATTTACATAAATGCTGTAGAAAAAATGCATACATATTTTTGCATTTATGAATGTGCATGTTTTTTTAATAGTTAAAATGTATTTCTGGCTTCCTTTCTTTCCGTGAAGCCATTGGGTAAGTATGTGATGGTAAAAGGACGCATTTAATAAAGTAATAAATATCTGAATAAAATAAAAACTGAGTTAAAAATGTTTTTTTTTTTCATTTTATCTTTTTTAGTGTATCTTCAAATATAATTGAGCCAAAAATAATTCAAAAGTACACATGATCAAGTACAGCCAGAGCTTGGAAAAAATTTATTATCATGATTGATTGAATCGTTTTATTTTGCTTCAATTTAATTTGATTTTGAGTTGTCTTCGTCACTTTAATTTTTGTTTAAACGTATGCATTTTACGAAGTGTAATTAAAAAAAAAACCTACTATATTTGAGATGAACTGCAAAAATTTGTTATTAATATTTTTTTGTTTCAAATATAATTAGATCCCTTGAAATTTTATTAAAAATTGGTGTGGATATTATGAGTTCAACTTTTAAGATCTCTGTTAATTGAATGGTTAAAAGTGATAGTAAGTTTAGACTTTTAAAAAAACTTTTAAAAATGAAAAAGTAGATGTACAAAGTAAGTGGTGGTAACAAAATAATAAATTTAAAGCTTTTTAAAAGACGACTGGCAAATCTTGAAATCTTGAGAAAAACTTAAATTTAATTGACTATGTGCTGGGTTTATGTAAATAAATGGGTATAGTTTTTATATAATTGTAATTGATTTTAATTATAATAAACTTTTAAATCATAACATATTTTTGAAATTTGATACTTATTATTATAAATTGCAAATGGGCCAATTACTTAAACATATCAAGAAAAATGCGCCCATTTTACTAAAACAGAATGATTTTATTTCAACGGTGTAAGTATGCAGAATTTTAGTTCCAAGCTCTTATCACAACCCCTTTGTTCTACACAACAAAGTCCCTGATTTCCATTGAATTTTCTCTATTTTTAAATTAAAGCAAGTGGGCGCTAGAAAAGTTTCAAGTAAAATAACATTAATTAGAAGTATTCCATCACGCAAATTAAAATATGAGTTAAAAGCAGTGAACATTTACGCGAACAAATTTTTGAAAATGTTTTCAAGATTTTGCAATTTTTTCGCAATATCTAACGATTTTGTAGTTATTTTATGTGGCATACAATTGTTAGAAGCATAATTTTAGATTTTATAAAAATTTATATAAAAAACCTTTCTTTTATTAAAACAACAATTATATTTTAGGGTCCATTATCATATTTTAGCTAAAGTTAGGATTTTATCGGAGCTATAAGTAGTTTTTGTTTATTATAAGTAAGCTTATTTGTTCACAACAACTGCCCGATATCTCTAAAATTAACAATCAGATTCAAACAAAATGTTTTCACGACTTTGAGATAAGTTTAGTACTGATTTTGGGAATTTGCTGTTAAATGTTAAAGAGTTATGCACTGAATCAAAAATAAACATAGTAACCATTTTGTTTTAGAGAAACTCTGTTTGATAAATTATGAATAGTTTCCAATGGAAACCCTTAATGTGGAAAATGAAAAGAAAAGTAAAGATTTTAATTTAAAATGGTTAATATGTTTTTGTTTAGAAATTTGGATTTTTTTGTTTGCTTTCTAGACTTAATAAACTTCTCATTTGGTTTATTAAATTTTGGGTTTTTACACAGAAAGTTTGAAAAATCCACTGACGATCTGGTTAAGCACCAGTGAAGTAGCTACATATATGGATATGCTTTCCCCATAGTAATCTGTTTTATTATATTTTTTGAAAATAAATATTTTATGATTCGTTCATAAAATATGTATTTAATAAATTTTCAAGGAATTATGCGCTTTTAGAAATGAGTAATGTTATATAATACAATTCCGAATATAATTTTTTAAAATAAAATATTTTACTTATATGAAAATAATTGATGCCAAAATTCCACTTTAGAATGCCAGCTAGACGAGTAACCCATATTATTATACAACTGGTATGTTTTATTTATTATAAAGGGAAATCCGACAAAGAAATTGGTGAAATAATCTCCTTTGACCTCAGGACAGGACAGCCAATATTATAACCTGGTCCTAAAATGAAAAAAAAAACTTGAACTAAATAGTTTACCAGTGTGGTGAATAAGCATAAAGAAGGAAGCTTGTGCAAAGAGGGCTTCAAAGTAGTTGTAAAAGCAAAGCTTAATTAAGAAAGGATTGGTAGTATTTTCTTAGTACTTCTGCCGTTTTGATTGCGAGCATAAAAATGCCCTTTTTGTTTTGAGAATTAATTAAAGACAAGTATTACTTTGTTCTTCTAGATCAATTCTAATTTTTATTAAGTAAAATGCCAGCTTAAATACTAATTTATTCCTTATGTCAGCATAATTGGTAAATCCAAATTCTCATGATAAAATATTTGTTGAATTTCAATGATTTAACATTGACATTGAAATTGTAAATACCAACAAATATTTCTGTTTCGACTGTTTGGAGAATCATTGAACTTATAATTTTCGCTGACAAACAAATTTCTTTGATTTAATTTCATTGAACAATTTTTGATTTTCAGTTCTTATGTTACGCATAGTGTTGTGCATAAGTGTACAAATATATATTGTTACAGTGATGTGCTTAACTGCACATACACTACAACCAGGCATAACAAAAATGTTTCACGGTCATTAAAAATAAAATATTGAAAACTATTCATGATAAACCATAGACCAGAACTAGAGAAAAAGCGCATTTACTGTGCAATAAATGTCTCACATTGGAACTGTTCGAAACGTTCTGCAAAAACAATGTATTTTTTTTTTATATAACTATAAATAAAAGATGAGATAATAGCGCAAAACATTGAGAAGCGCGATATCAGTTTGCGGGAAAGCTGGGATGACATAACTTTTTGTAACAAGACTAAGCTATGCTTTACTATCATAATAAACAAAAAAAATGTCTCAAGCGTTTTGAGAGCACTAGAAAATAAATATACAGTACCCAAAGTCACGTTTAGAGGGATGTGTGGTATGTGTTAACGAGGAAAAATCGGAAAAATTTGAATACAATCATTATAATCAACCAAATCTCAAATCGTACCGTACAGGAAAGGATTATGTGTTCTTAGGAAGTAGTTACTTAAGCACAAGGTCGATAGATAACCTATATTTAAAAATTTTGGGTTCACCGAAAGAAACAGGTTAGAAAAGATCTAAAAAAACTAGGTACAAAAATTAATAATTTATAATGGAGGAATGATATAAAATACCGCTGGAATTTAATATCTCCAAGCTAGAAAGAATTATTTCTAGATGTACACATTCAGTAATTAATGCTCAAATATGAAACACTAAGAATGAGCAGCAAAATAATATATTTAGGGTAAGTAAGCAGGCAAATATTTTAAAGCCATCAAATTTTGAAGAAATTTATTTCACAGTCCAATATCTGAACAATTTTTTTATAGTTGCGATTAAAATTTTTCTATTAATTTTGTAGTACAATATAGTTATAAATTTAATAAAAATTATGTGGTTATGTATGCAGAATAACACAAAATTGCACAAAAAAATATTTTATACGACAAAAAAATTTAGAGATTTTTATTAAAGTTATTATGTTTTGTGTACATCATCTTGCAAAATCCCCCTTACTTTTATAAGTTTTAAAAATTTTGGCTATTCTAGCTTGGGCATATCTATACATATAATAAAATAGTAAATCATTTCCGTCTGTCTGCCTGTTTACTTTTCATTTGTGTTCACATCAAGTAAAAAATACTGGATGCATTTTAGCAAAATTTTGTGAGAAGGTACCTTAGCATACTGATTCCAATATAGGATATCTCAATTCTAAAACAAAGTGGAGAAAAAGCAGTGCAAAAACGCAACTTCCTGTATAAAGATACTGAAATTTTCGATTTAAAACTAGGTTATTTTAAAAACTATTGCGCAACATTAGGCGCTAATTGAATAAAATTTGTATTTGATTTGCATTTTTACTTTATGGAACTACATTGTTATTTAAATATTTAAAACACCTTTTACAGAGCTTAACAATAATTTTTAGAATTTTTTATAAATTTTAGAATTTTTTCCAGGGAGTGATTTTTTAAGAGCTTGAGAACTTTTTTTTTAAAAAAAACGCATAAAATTTGCAAAATCTCATCGGTTCTTTATTTGAAACGTTAGATTGGTCCATGACATTTACTTTTTGAAGATAATTTCATTTAAATGTTGACCGCGGCTGCGTCTTAGGTGGTCCATTCGGAAAGTCCAATTTTGGGCAACTTTTTCGAGCATTTCGGCCGGAATAGCCCGAATTTCTTCGGAAATGTTGTCTTCCAAAGCTGGAATAGTTGCTGGCTTATTTCTGTAGACTTTAGACTTGACGTAGCCCCACAAAAAATAGTCTAAAGGCGTCAAATCGCATGATCTTGGTGGCCAACTTACCAGTCCATTTCTTGAGATGAATTGTTCTCCGAAGTTTTCCCTCAAAATGGCCATAGAATCGCGAGCTGTGTGGCATGTAGCGCCTTCTTGTTGAAACCACATGTCAACCAAGTTCAGTTGTTCCATTTTTGGCAACAAAAAGTTTGTTAGCATCGAACGATAGCGATCGCCATTCACCGTAACGTTGCGTCCAACAGCATCTTTGAAAAAATACGGTCCAATGATTCCACCAGCGTACAAACCACACCAAACAGTGCATTTTTCGGGATGCACGGGCAGTTCTTGAACGGCTTCTGGTTGCTCTTCACTCCAAATGCGGCAATTTTGCTTATTTACGTAGCCATTCAACCAGAAATGAGCCTCATCGCTGAACAAAATTTGTCGATAAAACACATTTCGAACCGAACACTGATTTTGGTAATAAAATTCAATGATTTGCAAGCGTTGCTCGTTAGTAAGTCTATTCATGATGAAATGTCAAAGCATACTGAGCATCTTTCTCTTTGGCACCATGTCTGAAATCTCACGTGATCTGTCAAATACTAATGCATGAAAATCCTAACCTCAAAAAAATCACCCTTATAAAGGAAATACATAAACCATTACTGAAGAACTATAAAAGTAGAGTCTTACAATTGGTGTGGAATACTTTCAAAACAAAATCGAGCAAAATGTTGTCAGGACGCCCACGACGTGACGGGCACAGCTAGTTAATACAAATAAGAAAACTGTAATTATCCATATGTCTGTCTATCTGTGTTCGCAACACGTAAAATCTACTGGATTTATTTATGGGGAGATATCACAGTATCTCGGTTCAAATATAGGATACTTACCTTTTTCACATAATAATTTTTCATTTCCAAGAGAAAATCGAGAAAAAATACTGGAAGTACGCAATTTTACCGATTCAATGCTACTGCAAACTTGGCAACAACTTTTATTTTTGTCAGCTGGAAATTTTAAACACTATTTACAGAACTCTACAATAATTTTAGTAATTTATATAAATTTTAAAATTTTCTATAAAGCCTATGTTTCTGAGTAATTACCCAGGGATGTTTATCTTTATATAAAGTAAAAACAGAAACCATATCTGAAGCACTATAAAAGTCTCAAAATTTGGCATATATTACTTTCAAAGCGAAATCGAACAAAACGTTGTAAGGACGGTGACTAAATGACGGTATATATAGATTTTAGTTTGCCCTTCGACAAATAAATTCGTATGCTTTATAACGAAGTTATTCGAAATATTGGCTTAAGATTTCCTGATGAGCCGAATTAAGCGATTAGCGAAATGACCGTAGAAACTAGCTTACCCCGTAGAAATCAATTCAGGGAATTTATAATTTCGGTTAATAGTACACTATTAATTAGACTAAAGTTATAAAAATTTTAATATCCAAGAAATAACATATAACATTATTTATTTCTAAAAAAACGCATAATTCCTTCTTAAAATTCGTGGAATTCCAAGTATAATTTTTTAAATATATTAAATGACATTAAATTTTAAAAAATGGTTTTAAAAGTAAAGTTGCATTTATTTTAAGAATCATTTGGTATAATAGGCACTGTCGCTGTTTCGGGTACTGAGCAATGATGAAGCGGTGTATCGCCCTGCATGCGAATTTTCGGCACTCCATTATTCGAGAGACAAATCTCTTGTAGCAAACGTTATCACTTGATTCTATTTGAAAGCTGCCACGCAACCAACCAAAACACAACATATTATGTGCCAAATGAATATAACTTAAAATTTCACATTATTAAAGTAATTTTTTATCCCATTTCTTGGTAATTACACATTCACAGAAAACGGCAACCCTTACATAACATACATACATAGTTATATTCAAAAAAAATATGTAGATGGAAGTATTAAAAAAAAATTGTTTGGATAAAAATAAAATGTACAAAATCCAAGACTTTAAAGACCTTTGAATACAAAAATACAGGAAATATATATTATAAATATTTAATGCAACGTATTGCTACATTAATTTATATTTGCCCACTTTAATGGAGAATACAATTGCTCCTCCCAATGCAAATCAATTGTCCAAGTGCCCTATACCCTACCTGGAAAATTACCAAGCAAAAATTTAACTGAATAAAACACATTTTTTTGGGAATTGCGTTTGCGAATTAAAGTTTTGTGACTAATATACGAGTACATAGATAGGTAAGATCCAAAATTTGACCGTTTTCCATCGTCAATTTTTTTTAATTGTAGTTAAACTCTTCCAAATTTTGAATAGGAATTTTTTTAATTGTGGTTAAACTTTTTCAAATTTTGAAGGAATAATCTAAAACAAACACATTTGTAAAAAAATTGTGTTTGTTTTAGATTAATTCTTTGTGGTTTGAGTGAACTTTTTTATTTGATTATTCGTTTGATTTTGTTGGTAATTTCTCAATTATTTGTTTGAATAAATAATAACCTTTTTTAATAAGCCAAATTCAAAAATATTGGATTTTACAACTTTGTTTATAGGACCGTTTTTTGATTGTTTAAATTCTCGGGAAATAGTGTTTCATGGTGTGTATTTCACTTCTTCGTGGACTTTTACATAGAGAGAATCCAAGAACAAACAATACGTGAGTTGAGAGTTTAAAAATAAAAATTCTAACGGAAATCTGGATAAACCAGATAACCTTGGAATTTAAAATACTAATATTTACAGACGTGATAAAGATTTCTCATCTCATCAATAATTTGACGCTATTAAATCTGTAATTTTAATAGCTCACCTAAATAAATTTAACTGTATATTTAATGATGAACAGAATACTTACAGACTCTAGCAAAGCTACGAAGTAATTTACAATCAACTCTTTTGTCACGAAACTAAAATTTAATCAAATACTGAATAAAACAGGGACGTAACAATTATAAGATAAATCACAAATAAGTCATTTTTAACCATTATAACCAAAACAAAGAAATTATTTTTATAAGTGTTATTTCTAACCAAATAAAAATGTTTGTTGACAAAATTGTTATTATAATAAAAAAAACTTTTTTTGTTGATATAATTGTTACTTATAACCAAAAACAAATATTTCTTACTTTAATTGATTATGATAACCAAAATATATATGCTATGATAATGGTTAAAAATAACCAATATTAAATGAAATGAATTTTTTCGTAACCTTTTTATCAGAAATAAAAAAATATCAATAACATCATGTTTAATTTTCAGAACACAAAGAGTTTATTTAAATCATTCAACTTCAAGCAAATTATCGTTAACTCTGGAGTTCTCCAAGAACACACCTTGATCCTATAGTATGTTCTCTATTCACAAGCGATTTAAGGAACGCATTAAAGTTTTGCATTGTTTTACTGTACGTAGGCGATGTTAAGATTTTAATTAGCTACAACTTTTTGCAATTGGCATTGAATAATTTCTATACTTGGTGCAAAATTAACCTAAATCAAATAACAAAAAATTGTTTTTATTAAAAATTTAAATTAAGAAAATTAGTTTGCCTAAAAACATTTCATTAAATGATCACCTACTGTTTTTGTCGATGTGAGGATGGCTTCAAAACAGCTTCCTCAGCAAAGTGGATTTCCAAGAGTTAAGTTTATGAACTCCAATAGCTCACAAAATAATCGAAATTAAACGAAATTGGTTTAAATATTAAAAAAACAAGTACACTTGTGGTTTATTGCTTACTCTTTCACAAAAATATATAAATTATAAATTCAAATTCCCGATTAAGCAAACAATATTATATAGAATATTCTTAACGCAGAACAACAAGAAATAGTTGGTTAGAAATGGCCAACGATATGGCGTAATTGAGGTAAAATTAATAATTAAGGTAAAAATTTATAATGACGCGACTTTAACTACGAACAATATTTTTTCAAGCTTATTTTCGAAAGACAAAAACTAAAAGTGAATTTCTTAATAGCGAAAAATAAAACCAAGCGTCGCATCCTTTCAACCATAATTTGGCATCAGAGAGAGCCGCCCTCTCTGTGGCCGGTTGTTGGTGAGGTTCTCTTCAGGGGTTCACGTGGTGGCTGTTGTTTGCATCAAGACATGCAACTGGTGCATGGTTGATCAAGTGTGCTGTTGTACTCTCAACAGAAGGAGGAATCATGGTCTCCAACCCCTAAACAAGAGGTTAGGTTAGGATCCAGGCTTCTATGTTCACATAAATTGCTATTACTCATATAGTATGTATTGTGCACTGTGCAATGTAGTGTGCGGTATATCTGACGCTATAGGGGTGCTGGTCAACAAATTAAACTTCATCTGGTGTAAGAACAGCATCAAATAAGGGTCAACATGGCTAGGTGCTGACGTTAATCTTGATCACGAATATCTATCGAGTTATTTGGTGCAAAACCATTTTTTTAAATGGTTAACAAATATGTACCCTTTTTCAGCATAATTTATTTCCCTGCAAAGTTAGCATAGGAAGCGTACCTATATCAGATATTTATTCTTTGATGTTTCAGTTCAATTTCCACAAGCAAAATTAAATACAACATCACTCATGTGATAATAAAATTCAAAATACGATGAAATACATGGAATTGTGGCTCATTGCATCCATGATTAATAGTTTGTCCTGAATATATCAACGATGAAATTTTCGTATATGACTATGATGGCAAATAGAACATTTTTTAGTAAAAAGAACAGCAACGTTCATCAATATGCAGCATCAAACAGTTGCATTTTAAAATAATTTGAACTGTCAACTATATGTATTATGCATTCCTGAACGGAAATTTAAAAGAAGAGATATGCAACTGCCTGAATGCTTTATTGAGGAAGAAACGAAAGAAAAAGTTTGTAAGTTAAATAGAGCTTTATAAGGTCTCAAGCAAGCTGGTAGGCAATGGTTTAACAGAATTGATTCCGTAATTAAAAATTTTGGGTTAACAAAGTCAAAGTATGACCAGTGTTTTTGTTTTCTTAGAAAATATCTGAAAATAATAATTGTCGCTTTATATGTTGATGATATTAGAATTACTGATAACAATTTTCAGAAAAATTTGTATGTAAATTAAAAGGAATTAAAATAGAGAAATTATTAAAGATGGAGAATTTACGAGTTCAATTATGATTAAAAAATATCAATTAGGATTTTGTTTTTTATTTTCAGTTGCTATTGTTTCCTGGGAATCAAAAAAAAAAAGTAAAAGGTTGTAGCAATAACTAGTGCAAAAGCGGAACATGTGGCACTAATCCAAGCAACAAAAGACGGTTCATATTTACGGTACATCTTAGAACTTGGATATTCGAATCACAATCCCGTCATAATAATCATATATTTACAAAGTGCTCGAAGAATTGAGAATTTCGCTCCAATCATTCCTGTACTAAACATATTCATTATAACTACCATTACATTAAAGAAGCTATAGAATAATTCATTATTAAACTAAATTATTTGCCCACTGATAAAATGGTAGCTGATGTTTTGTCCCAACATGCACACACAATTTTAATTTTATGTACCGGATGGCATTGTTTCTATCCTTCTTCTAACTAATTTTAATTAATCTAATTTTTCTTTTAAATTCAGACAAATTATAAATATAAAATGTTATTAGCAAAATTGGGGGAAACAACAAAAAATGGGAGTTGCTTACATAACCAGTCGTAGAAAGTACTTAGGAGCAAGACTGGTAGAACTTATTTACAAGTAAGAGTGAGTCTAATAATTTGCTTTCTGCAGTAGTGACATAATCCGCTCAGTCTGTATGCTTTTATACAGCGTGAGAGAGCACAAAGCTACAGTAAGAACTTTAAGTGACTCAATACTGAAGAAAAAATCTTCGCCGAAGAACCAGCAACCAGCGACATAATTTAAATATAACTGAACAAACTTTTTTATTCAAATTTCATCTTTAAAAATATAAAACTGGCAAGCATTTAGAAAATAATATTTTTTAATCATCATAACAGTTTTTCAACATATTTGTTAATCGACCTTTTGTACTAATTTTATAGCATTAAATGTCTTAGTCAAAAATATAAGCAAAATATTTAAAAGTAATGATTCGAGTATATGTTTTCAACTTCATTTCAATGTAAAAAATACAACATAATTAAATTATTCGTATTTTATAATTTTTGTGAAACGAAAGGAATATAAATAATAATTATTATAAAATGTTGTGAGTAATTAACACAATATTAAATAATTAATAACAATACTGAGGTCTATTGGTATAACATGCCAATAGTTTAAGTTAGGATTTTAACTTTAGCTATTGGCTAGTTACAATAATGGGCCTTACTGAAGTTAACCAAAATTGAAAACAATTTTTAAAATAAAATAATTTTTAATGAACAAGATTTATTAAATCCTCATTTACTCTTACAAACCATTTTTTTTTTTTTCAAATAAATACATAAGTACATGTTGTAACGTTTTCCAAATCGCTAGCAATTGTTGCGGATTTTCTTATCCTTTATTTCAACTCACAATACTAAAGTACACACACACATGATCCTACACCAACAAAAATTCTTACACCTGCCAGTCAAGGAATAACCTTGCGTTAACACTTTAAGGCAACAGTTTACAAACACCTATATTGTCAAGTTTTCTGGCACTCAAGTTGTTTTTCGTTCTTTGTTTTTTTTTTTAGAAGAAACTTTCAAAAGTTTTGTGTTAATTTCCTTTGTTGTGATGTTGGTTTTCGTTTTGTCATGTATTTCAAAAACAGAATATGAAGACAAAATCTTTCAAAAGATTCTATGAAAATCTACACCATTAGTAGTGACAAAAAAAATCAGGTTTTGAGCAACAACACACGACTGAAACAATCAACACTTGTTGGTGGATAAAAAATAATATAAGCAATTAAAAATAAAATGTAGAAAGAATAACACATTACTTCCTACCTAACAGGATAAATTCCAAAAGGTTATATTATTATCATTAAGAGTCCTTACTTCCACCCACAACAGCACAAAACTATAATGAAAACCAGAAAATCAAAATGCCAAGAGTCGTTTTTGTAGTAAGATGTGTGTATATCAATGGCACTAATACCTGCAGCAGCTAAAACATAAAGGGGAAATGTGCTGTAGTAAATTAGTGTTTTTTGTTTGTTTTAAGTGGTTGCGCGATGAAATTTGCTGGCAAATAATTAAACAAAAATTGCGTAGTTACCAAGTGTTTAAGAGTTTTTTTTTTCTTTCATAATTTATTTATTGTATCTTCAATATTTTTGAACTAACAATAATTACTCATATCTTAAGTCCAAAATAAAATTATACTTTTTAAGTCCAGCCAGTGCTAGACAAAAATAATGTTTGTTTCACGGATTTTGCAATCATTTGCGGGTCATCCCGGCCAAGAAAAGCAGTATGTCTTCTTTTTAGTCGAATGAAACCAGGTTTGAGGATCGACTCTTACAGTAGAAGTTTACAATCTAAGCTCAGGGTGGAGTTTCTGCCAATAAGCCAATTTAGTTCTACTGCTTTTAATTTCATTTGTGTTAACTTGAAATCTATGTGGCTTTTTCAAGTAAGGTGCCGATCAAGATTTATACGCAGGTATTTGACGTCTGAAAGCTGCGGTATCATTTGGTTATTTATGCGAATAGGAGGGCATGAGTCCCTACGCAGTGTGAAAGTTATGTGAGTACATTTTTTTCATTCACATTTTTCCAAATTGAGTATGTGGTCTTGTAAAGTTGTAATGCTACTTGGGCGCTTTCATGAATACTTAAAAAAGCTGTGTCATTTGAAAATGTTAAAGTGTGGACTAGGGTGCTAATTGGCATATCTGATGTGTACAGTAAATATAAAATTGGTCCCAAAATACTACCTTGGGGTACTCCGCCTTCTATGAGCTGTGGCGAGCTTAAAAAATTTCCTTCTTTTAGTAAAAACTTTCTATTCGTTAAATAATTTTTTAAGAGCTTATAAAGGTTTTTAGCAAGTTAAGCTTTAAATTAAATATTAGAGTTTCGTGCCGAACCTTATCAAATGCTTGAGAAACGTCGATAAAAAGCTCAGAACAGTATTTTTTTTCTTCAAAGGTCGTTTTAATTACATTTACTAATCTGTGTGTTTGTTGGATCGTACTATGTTGTTTTCTGAAGCCGAATTGGTGGTTCGGAATACATCCTTTCGCGCTAATAATTGGATTCAGCTTAGTTATTAATATTCTCTCAAGCAACTTTGACATGTTTGATAAAAGGCTTATAGGTCTGTAAGATTCCACTTTTGTGTGGTCTTTTCATGATTTAGGTATCATAGTAATCAAAGAGACCTTCCATTCTGTGGGAAAGTACTCTAGACGTAAGATGGCATTAAAAACAAAAAGAATAATTCTGCGACCTATACGGGGCAAGTCAAATAACATCTTGTTACTTGTTTTATCAACGCCAGGGGCTTTTTTGGTGTTTAAATTCGTTATTGCCTTTTCAATATCGCTAAATTCTAATTTCTAGAGGTTCTATGGCATTAGTCTCTACTGGTGGCATCTCAGCTATATCAGTACATACATTTGGGGTGAAAACCTTCTTCCAATGTCCAACAAATAAATTGCCTTTTTCGGTATCATTTCTTGCCCAGTCTCCACAAGAAGTTCGTAAGGGAGGCATACGTACGACCGGTCTTTTAAGGTTCCTAAATGCACGCCATAATGAATAATCTGATTGTGCAGTTGCGTCGAGGTCTTCCAAGTAATTTTTCAGAGATGCTACTCTTCGAGATTCTAGTAGCTGTCTTAGCCGTTTCGTCCAATCTTTAAGCTTAGTTTTCTTGGGTGAATGATCTAAAGGATAATTCGAGTGACGCTTCAACCTTAATCATTTCTCTCGGAATACCCTTAGTCACGCCAAAAACAATAACATCAGGGTTTAAGAAAGTAAAATAATTTTGAAAAGCTCTACCAAATATTAAATACAATATAAAAATTTAAATTTTTCATATCCTACTTCTTTGTTAAGTTTGTTTAATAGAAAAATAATTACAATTAACAGATTCAAATAATGCAGCGATACAGAAAATGCATTACTTCTGCTGTCTAATTTTTCTTCATTTCTTAATAATAAAAAACTTAAGCCTGAATAATTATTAATTCAACTATTTTAAATTTAAAGCTGTAATGCTCTCAACGTTTTCAATGAATGAAAATTAAAAACTGTAAAACTATTTTATATTTTTACAAAATATTAAAATTAAAAAGCAAAGGTTTTTATACTTTAACAATACAATAACAGGCAGTTTTGTTTCTGTAATGTGCTAGAGAATACCACAAAATTTCAAATATAAAATAAAGAAAAGGTAAACCAAAATACAAAATAAAAAGTTTTGAAATTAAATTAAAACAATTAAAAGTACACATTTATAACATAAAAACACAAACATACTGACAATACGTATCAAAAACTCACTTTTAAGCTATTATTTAAACGCAAAAAAACATTATATTTTAAAGGTTTTTAAACAAAAAAATATTTTATTCGAAACAAAAAAAAAAAGGAAAACAAAAAATTTTAAATACAGTCGAACTTCCCAATAATGAATCTACAAGGGGAGAGAAAATCTCTTCATTATAGAGAAAATTCGAATCAATCTGCAAACTTGTTATTTTGATAAGAAAAATTAATTATAAAGAAATGAAAATATACTAACATTGAAACGAAAAAGCTGTTTTTTTAAATGAATTCATAATAGGTGCTTCATTGTATAGAAGTTGACTATAGAGAAATTTTACTGTATAAACGTTTTTAACATTCTCTGGAACAAACATAAGTAGAGCAAAAAATAGTCAGCTGAAACAAAGTTTATATACTGATGAAATAACAAGCAAGCTAATATAATCAAGAAGATAATTTACACATGATCATATAGGAACCTAATGAAATCAATAAAAAAATCCCTTTTTTGTACAATACAGAAAAGATCGAATAGAATATTTATAACTTGGATTTTTATGTATATTTATTGCTGCAAAAATGTCTACATGATCTATTAGTAAAGTATACTGAAATAAAAAGCCGCATATTGAAATTTGGATTGTCATAAAAACAAAAATTAATTTATTTCCGTAGAAAAAAAAAAATCTAAAAACTACAAAAGAATATAGCCCCCTTTATAGTCGAACAGTTTTATCATGTATAAGGAACTTGTGATGCACTAAAATATTCATTATCAGGACTTTGGAAAAGAATAAGTATTCAAACATGTTTATTTTCATTTGTTGTAATATATTCTACAAAATTCCTTATACAAGCACAATTCATACATACATATGTATGCAATGCATACTATGCATGTACAGGTAACAGTTTAAAAATATACATAAATATTCTTAACACGATACAACATTTGCAATGTTTTTTTCACTCAAATCTACCAAATAGTTTGAATGCTGCATGCAGCAAGAGCCTTAAACAATGATGACAAATGCAGCCGCGTTTTTCTTTCATATGTTTAGAGTTTCTTTAAACATTAGATTTTACATTTAAATGCATATATTCATGTATATCATATACATATGTGATTGTACCATAAATTGCATGTACATTTCCAAACATAAATAAACGTACCCTGTTGCAAATTAGTAAAAGTATTAAGAAGCAAGTATGAGTACCATAGAAATATTTATCATAACAACCAAAAAAGAATTAATAAGTGCATGTACCACACTCTAAAATATGTTTCAAGCATTCCTTTTGCTCTGCGTTCTTTACTTCAGTCGCACTTTCTCATTGGCTATGTGCTCTGAATATATTTATAGTATGCCCTGACATATTTCTATAGTTTTCATTGATATGTACGTATCAGTGTGTCCAGCTTAGCATTTTTTCAGCCAAAATATTTTTTAATTTAGCCGCAAAAAAGCGTGTACAAGTCATAAGGAATGTCAAAATTGCTATCCATATGGAATTTCACGTGTATGTCGAAATCAGTGTTTAACATACGGTTTATAATACGTATGTACATATGACATAACCTCCTGGTGTTGTAAACAAAAATAACATACTCAAAATAGCTTGTGTAGTTTTAAGGAAAACCGAAAATGATATGGATTATTTTTTTTTTAATTATTAGACTATACAATAAAAATAATAATAACTTTATTAAGACTTGTTGTAATAAGTTATTAGGCAATTTTACATGTTTTTGTAGCAAACTATATAAAAATACTTTTTTGGGAGCTTTTACAACAGTAGAAAAATCAATTTATTAGAGAAAATATCAAAACAAAAAACAATTATAATAAATTATAATAAATAATACTATATATAATATATGATCCTAAATATTACATATTGTATTGAACTATATAAGCGACAATTAAATGACGAATTTTGTTGATGTCAATTTATATTCAGCCTTTTTCATTAGGAATAAAATGTTTTTATATCATAATTCGTATTACAATAGAAAATAGAAAAGAGTTCGATACCCACAATACCTTAATAACATTTTTTGTCCCAGGGTCCAAAGTTGTTAATTAGGTGGTATTACAGTTTACTTGCCCTCTTAAAAATGATGTACTATAGTAAAGTAAATGTTTAATTTACATAATTCAGTCTTTCTAAGCGCCGGTAAAATCAATAAGCACACCTTATACATATATGTATGTACTTGTATTCTAAACTTTTATTAACATCGGTTCATTTGGTTAGAAATGTCTCTTATACATTGTACCCACAAAAAATAAGGATCTGTGCAGGTTTTAAATTTTATTACATTCGATTTTGCCGTTTAGCCGTGATTGACGAACAAATAATCAAACTTGCAAATAGATTTCTAATATATGTATGCTAGATTACATAAACTTATTATTAACTAGCTGTGCCCGCACACTTCTTGTGCGATGTGGCAATATTTTGTACGATTTTGCTTTAAAAGTAATTTACTCCAAATTTTAAGACTCTTACGTTTTAACACTTTGTATTAAGGTACCCATCCCTGGATGAAATCCTAAAATTTTTTTAAAGCTCTGTAAAAGGTTTAATCCTTTCGGGATGGAGTTTTTTTTTCAGATAGAAATTTTTATATATTCGTAGAGAAATGGGGGAAAAGATATGTTCTCAGAAATTACGACATCCTCTTGTTATCCTGGGACAAATAATCCCAATAAGCTTTCTTTGTGGAATATATAAACCCAATAATTTTTTTGGCTGGGCGATTCTAATTATTAAAAATATATAAAATTTTATTTAGGTTGGAAAACCTGACAGCTATCGGCGGTAACATTTACCCAATGAACAACTGCCTGTGACTTCTCTTTTTTTTCCGTCGATACCATCTAGCACATTTACATTATCGTCAATTCCTGAAGCACTTTCGGTCTCATCGGAATTGTCAGTCGAATATACATTTCCAGAGTCCTCAAAATCATATTCAGAGTCTGATTCGTCACATACAATACGTTTAAGATCCTCAAGAGTTAGCTTCCTTTTTGCCATCTAAAATGTGTATTGGGACAATTACTCCCACGTGAAAAACCTATTGGGATTATTTATCTCAATTTGATCAAATCTGCTATAATTTAAATTCTATGAAACACCACCAACTAATTTAGTTTAATAAACCGCACACTTTTTTTACAAAATCAACACAACTTCACCATATTATACTGGTTTTACAACAGTTTTCTGCAAATGATCTGTGCAAAGTGCTTAAATTTTAACAATGTTGTGATATTCATTGTTAAGTAGAATGAATTTTTTGACATGTACCGTTACGTTTTTGTTTACATTCTATAATTAACACTTAAATCTGTTTTTGGTATTATTTTAATAAGAAATTGTATTTAAAATGAGGAAAATACGAAAGTTTGAAAATTGTTGGGACGTATTCTCCCAGTAGTCCTGAAAGGGTTAAACTCTGTTTAAAATAAGTAAGAAACAATTTAATATAAAGAATTAAACACAGCGGCTGCACAGCTACACGACTACAAATGACGTTGGTTACAATCGCCGCGGTGTAGTCAGGTACAGAATTATATTGAAGACGACAGCTACCTATGAAAAAGATACTTTTATCATATCACCAAAACAAATAAATAAATTTGCCCAAAACATTTTGATTGTAAATGAATTTGTATTTTTAATTTTGTTACATTTTCTTTTGTTGAATAAAAAAAATTGTCGCAAACAAAAATTAGCCTAACGGTGCACTGTGGTCAATATTTTGAGATAGCGGCCAAAACTCCTTTTGGTTTTTGTTCTCCGATTTTAAAGTTATTAGTCTCATATGAAAGTAGACAGTAGTAAACCTCGGGAGCCAATAAATTAGAACTCTATTTCAACTATTTCACTGAGAACAGGGTGGTCCAAAATGGGCTTTTTCAGAATTTAGTAAATTTATGATATTTTTAGTTAATTTTTAAAGTTTAAATGATCATAACTTTTTTGTTTTTCAAGATTTTGGGACGAAATAAATTTTGTGTTGTAACTTAACTTATTTCCCATACTGGTAAGAAAATTGAAGCTCTACTGTTTTCAGAAAAATTTAAATATTTTTTTTTAAAAAGGTCAAATTTCTCGGAAATTTCCTACTTCATAGAGCACAACTCCTGTGAGTCAAGCTGAGTCAAAACACAAATTTACTATTTTGTAGTCCTAACTCTCCCCTACATTCCTATATATACATGTCTATGCATCGGGACTGCACTTTTTGAGCTACAGCAATTTTTCTGACCCAAGGTAAGATATTCGGTACAAATGCACGTCATATTTTTTGAGAAGTTATTTGTATGTGAAAGTGGCTATTATGCATATATTTTGATGAAATTTTGTACAAGAGTTCTTATTGACCCAAAAAAAAATTCTGTTGAAATTAGGAGAAGTTGGCCCATAGTTGGACCTAGTTCACATAGAAGGGTGTATCAATATTTTGACAAAAATGACAATAGAACTCTCAAATTATGTGGTATCTGGCAATTCAGTTGGAAAAGGTAAAAAATGATTTTATTGCCATCTAATATTACACAACTTAAATACCTGAAAATTGCAATTAAATTTAAATCCAATGGAAATAACTGGTAAAACCAAGTGTACCTGTTATATTATGTTTCAAAGAGGTAAAAAAGATCATGTTGAAACTTCGAGCAATAGTATATTAATCCATGCATTCATTTATTTCTTCATTATTGTTTAAACAATGGCTAAATTCAGTTATAGTGTTCTATCTGATATATATTTTGAACGGAAAGATGAAAACGATATTATTTTACATATAATGAATAATCCATTCTTCAAAATATACGACAAAGAAGAAATTAAAATTCATAACTTAAAAATAAAAAACTTTTTAAATACTTTAAGAAAACGGTACAATCAATGTTCCAGAAACAAGAAATTATTTTACTCACGCAACCAAGAATGGCTAAGAAATAAACTTATTTTTAAAAAGCCATCAGTAACTACCACGGAAACTGGAAAAGGTGGTCGACCAGCAAAGCCAATTGATAATTGTAGTGAAAGATCACGAAGACGCAAGCTTAAACACATCAATGAAGAAGTTTCTTGTAGCATCATAAAGGATTCATTTCTGCATCAAATTTAACCATCGAAAACTAAAAAGAGTAAAATTGCTATAATTGAAAAAATAGTGGAAGCAAGCCCCAGACGCACAAAAAGGATTTTAGAAAGTATGCCGACACCAACTGAAGAAAATAAATTTACTCCAGAAGAAGCATTTCAACTATTTTTGGATTTGAAAATGACTAAAAACCAATATACAGAATTGCGGAAGCGAACCAATGAAAAAAAATGTGGAATTTTTCCATCATATCGAGATATAGTTTCTGCCAAAAAAGATTGCTTACCTTCACCAACTGCTATTAGTGTAACTTCAAGTTCAGCAGAAATAAAATTGCAGGATCTTCTTGAACACACTGCAGAACGATTATTAAAGACATTTGATGGTGACTATTTAAAGAAGTTTAAAAATTGCAGCATGACTTTAATTTCTAAATGGGGATGTAATAGGTCCTCTGGCCAGAAACAATACAAACAATGTAATGCGGAAAATTCATCTGATGCCAATTTATTCATGATTTCTTTCGTTCCATTACGTTTAAAAAAAACTTATATTGGTTCAGAGCCGTCAACTAGTACAGCTCCAGAGATAGATGTATGGAAGAACGAAATTCCCTCGTCAACAAAATTTTGTAGACCAATAAAGTTTGCTTACAAAAAAGAAACTAAAGATGTCATAACTGAAGAAGTTGGCAAAATAAGAGATGAAATTAAAGAACTTCAACCAGTGATATTTGAATTTAATGACCAATGCATCGAAGTTAACTTTAAAATGTCACTTACAATGATCGATGGAACAGTTGCACAAGCTTTAGCCGAAACAAAGTCTTCGTCAAGCTGCACCATATGCCAAAAAACATCAAGTCAATTGAGCCAACCACCAACACAAGACGATAGTTTTAATGAAGCATATGAATTTGGAATGTCACCTCTTCATGCTAGAATTCGTTTTATGGAGCATATTCTTAAATTGGGATACGATTTCGAATTTGGCCCGTTAGGCGAAACAGTGAGAAACAACAAAGAAAATTTGGAAAAAAGAAAGCAAAAAAAAAGATATTCAAGAAAAATACCGCGAGATAGGCCTTATAATTGACCAGCCAAAGCAAGGAGAAGGAAATTCTAATGATGGAAACACAGCAAGGAGACTTTTTTCCGATCCAGAAACTGCAGCTTCTATAACTGGAATAGATTATGATTTAATACGACGATTCCAAATCATATTAGAAGTTATAGCATGTAGCAAAAAGATAGATGCCAAAAAATTTGGTCAGTATGCTAATGAGACAGCAACCCTTTATAACCAAACATATTCTTGTAGACATATACCAACCACAGTTCACAAAATTTTATTCCATGGGGAACAAATAATTCAGCACAATATGCTTCCAATTGGAGATCTCTCAGAAGAAGCGCAAGAAAAAAGGAACAGATTCTTTCGCGAGCACAATACAAGAAAAATTTCCAGATATTGTACTAATGAAGATCTTATTAATATTTTGTTGTGCACATCAGTCCCGTATATGTCCAGTATTCGAAAAAAATGGAAATCAACCTCATTAGAGTTAGATGAAGAAGCTAAACAACTACTGCAAAATGAAAATCAAAGCTATTTGGAAGAAATTTTTACTAATATTGTTTAATTAATACTAGTTTATAGATTATAATTTGTTTCTAATTTTAGTATAAATTTTTATTAATACATTTAAATAAAATATACTTATGTGCACTTTACTTAAAATTTTATCGATGTTGTGTTCTGTATATAATATATCCAAATGGTCTTGATATTGTTGGGAATTTCAGTGTTATTTTTCAGTTTAATCCTCAAAAGAATTAGCTCTCTTCAAAAAAAACCAACCTTTGGCCCCTGTGAATATTGAGTCTAAATAAATGTCAGGGGCCAAATGTTGGCATTTTCTGACCAAAATTAAGTTTAGAAATAATAAATAAGTATTGGTTGCAAAATACGATTGAAGAAAATAAGAAATTATAAAAAAATACCTATTTAAAATGTCAAAATATTCAACTTTTACATGGAAACTCAACAAAAAATTAAAATGCATTTTTAACTCCACATCACTTTCATTCCTATCAGTCGATTTTTACGTTTGAACACGCAAATTGAAGCTTAAAGTCCCTCCTATTGAACAAAACAAATTGCGTAAAAAAATACCAATCCGGTCAAAAGTTATAGAGTTTTGACCGCTATCTCGCGAAATTGACCACTGTGCGGTGGGTGTGTAGCCATGTAGCTATGATGTCGTCCAAATAATCGTTTTCATATAAACGTGTGTATTTTAATTTTGACAATGTAATTCCACAAAGTAAAAATACAAATCAAATACAAATTTTATTCAATTGGCTATTTGTCAGTAAGTAATTAATATTTTAAGATTATTTTAAAACAGCTCCATCTATTGCGCAACTTAAATTCTTAAAACATCGCGCTTTTAATTCATTTTGAGATTATTTTAAAACAGCGTTAACTGTTGCACATCCGTGTTTAAAGTATACCGCTATCAAAAATAAAAGATGCCTTAAAGTATGCAGTACCCTTAAATCGGTAAAAAAAAATATGGCCGTACTTTCACTGCTTTATCTCCATTTTCTCTTGGAAATAAGATATTTTTGAGGAAAAAAAAACTATCCTATATTGGCAACAGGATACTAAAGTACCTACCCACAAAATCAAGTAGTTTTTGCGTGATACGAACGTAGACAAACAAACAGGAAATTAGTTACTGTTTTATTATATGTATAGATATCACTTTTAACCTATGAGGTATCGACATAAATCTGCGGCCATTACTAAACAAAGCCAGAATAAAGATATTGGGTAGTTTTGCACTTCTTAAATTCATGACATATATATGAGCGGAAATTTTGAAAATAAAAGTTAACATTACTGTAAAAAGCTGTTGTCATATCGTTTTACACATCAAATAAAACGTGAGCCAAGATAGCGTCGATGAAATAGCTTCGATTTTGGGAATTTAAAAACCGGGGAAAAATAAATACCCCATAATTGGGAATTTTACTAGTAGCGTAGATTTTAGATATATATAAAAAAGGGGAAAATGGTTGTTGATTTTCCATGGAAACTATGATACTCCCAGGAAAAATTACCATTATTATGAAAATATAGACTTTAAAGAAACTGGCTTCATCTCTAATATGCAAAAAACACGATGCTGGTTTTTCTTATGGAAACTATGGTACTCCTAGGCAAAATGACAATATATCTTGAAAATATAGACTTTAATGAACATTTTAAGCCAATCTTGCTAAATATCCGTCGAGCCGTTCCCGAGAAAAGTGGCTTCATCCCTAGCGGGCAAAAACAACGGTTGCTGATTTTTCCCATGGAAACTATGATACTCCAAGAAAAAATTACGAGATATCTTGAAAATATAGACTTTAATGAACATTTTGAGCCAATTGCACTTATTATCCGTCGAGCCGTTCCCGAGAAAAAAGGATTTATCCAAAGTAGGCTCGTCGTACACATTTATTACAAAACACAACCCTGGTACAATGCTGTTAAATTTAGCATGCAGTACTTTATCTAGCATTATGTTATCTAGCACATTATGTTCTCGCTTGCCGTTTCTTATTGATGAAGTAAATTTGATCCAATTAGTAAATTAAGCAAAGTAGAACAATAAGACTTGAAGTCTTAAAATTTATTTACGCCTTCTTCTATATTAAATATCACTGCCCAACAGCATTTTTGTAACAGAATAGCGACCCTATAATTCTGAAAGGGTATGTTGAGTAGATCATTTTTGTAGAACAAACTAATGGTCCAGCACGTCTGAGTTTATTTTTTACAGTGGGTCAAAGTTTTCATTTTTTGGTCGAAGGGAGCATTATACTATATGAAAAAAAAGCTGTAAGTTAATGTCTGAGAGAATTCTTATGGTCAGAGTTGTATTATGGAATTGTATGAGGGTTATTTTCGTGGAAGATCTTAACCCTCTGACTGGTCTCTTTATGGGTCAATTTGACCCTTTTTCGAGAAAATCAAAAAATATCCTTTAAAAAAGAACATTTAAGGATTAAAATATTCTACGAAAATGTTTGCCGGAAAATTTTAGTCACCTAAGACACCATTGTTGTAAATAAAGCTTTTTACGATTAATTGGCAAAATTACACGCCAACTTCTATAAAAAAATTATAATTTTGTTTGGCCCGGCCGAACTTGACGCCGTTTTTACCTGTTTTGTATATGTTGGTGTATAATTTTACTAATTAAGCGTAATGAGCTTTATTTATAACAATGGTGTCTTTGGTGACTCCCACTGAAATTTTCCGGCAAACATTTTCGTAGAATATTTTAATCCATAAATGTCCTTTTTTAAAGGATATTTTTTGATTTTCTCGAAAAAAGGGTCAAATTGACCCATAGAGAGACCAGTTAGAGGGTTAAGATCTTGCAAAAAAATAATCCTCATACAATTCCACAATACAACTCTGACCATAAGAATTCTCTCAGACATTAACTTACAGCATTTTTTTTCATATAGTATAATGCTCCCTTCGACCAAAAAATGAAAATTTGACCCACTGTAAAAAAAAAAACTCAGCCGTGCTGTACCATAAGTTTGTTCTACAAAAATGATCTACTCAACATACCCTTTCAGAATTATGGGGTTGCTATTCTGTTCCATTCAAAAAGTCTTAATTCGTTGGACAGTGTATTTATTTAATTTCTTATTTTAATTTATTTTTCATTTTAACATTTTTGTCTATATTTATTATTTATATTATTACTTGTTTTATAAAACTTTACCGTTCCCTTTAAAAATTTCATTAAAGTCTATATTTTCAAAATATATCGTCATTTTTCCTGGTACTATCATAGTTCCCATGGGAAAAATCAGCAATGTTTTTTTTTTGCCCACTAGGGATGAAACCACTTTTCTCGGGAACGGCTCGACGTATTTTTAGCACGATTGGCTCAAAATGTTCATTAAAGTCTATATTTTCAAAATATATCGTAATTTTTCCTGGGAGTATCAGAGTGTCCATGGGAAAAATCAGCAACGGTTTTTTTTGCCCACTAGGTATAAAGCCAGTTTTCTCGGGAACGGATCGAAGGATATTTTGAACGGTTGGTCAAGAACGTTCTTTAAAGTCTATATTTTCATAATATATGGTCATTTTTCCTGGGAGTGTCATAGTTTCCATAGAAAATTAACAACCATTTTCCCCTTTTTTATATATACCTAAAATCTACGCAATTAGTAAAATTCCCAATTAAAGTGTACATATTTACTTTCCCCGGTTTTTAAATTCCCAAAATCGACGCTATCTTGGCACACTTTTACAAATTGCATACAATTCATATTGTTATTTATTGTATCTATGTGTTTTAATTATTTTGTTTAAGCTTTTATGTCAGCTGTTAGAACACATGTATTTAATAGGGTGTGTAGATGTCTAAAGCCGTAATGACACTCACTTTATTTCGTCTTTTTAAGATTTTGGAGAACAGTACAAATATATTGTAACAGAAAATTCCCCCAAGAGCGAAGAATTAAGCTATATTTATGAAAATCTCCAAACGTCAAAAATTTATATACATGTTATCGATAAAAAGTGCAAAATGTCAAAAAAAATCTAAAAAATTTTAGCTTAAAAATGACATTTCTAGCTTAAAATATTACAGTGATGCTAACTCAATAGTTTTATTTCCGAATATAGCGATTTTAAATTACATTTTTTTCAATTCGAGGTTTTTTTTTGCAGAATAAAATGAGATAACATTGGTAGAAAACAAGAAGTAAACAACAGAAAAAAACAAATTTAAAAAAGTATTTTTATTGTGTTTAAAGTGTGTGTAGCAGAAAATGGAAGAAACTATTGCTTCTATAGTTTTAATAAATAATTTAAACATTATAAAATATTTTTCAAAAAAGAAAAATATTAAATTAAAAAAATATTCTTCACGCTGGTTACTATTTAGGGAAGAAGAAGGATTTGTGCAGAAGTTATATAAAGAAATTAAATGTGAAGACTCAAAGCTGTACAAAAATATTTTAAGGATGACCCCTCATCAATTTGGTGAAATTTTAAGGAAAACCAGGCCATACATAACAAAGAAAAACACGCGCTTAAGAAATTGTATTGGACCTGAAGAAAGACTTCTTGTAACGTTGAGATATCTTGCCACAGGTAAATATACATATATTACAATTAACTTCATGTTTAATAACTAATAGCTTTAACTTTTCCAAAATTATAATAGGAGAAACTCAGTCATCGCTGCAGCTTCCATTTAGAATACAACAGTCAACGATTTGCAGAATCCTAAGAGAAACTGTTCCGGCTATATATAAGGCATTGAACGAAGAATTTCTGCAATTCCCATGTAACGAAAATCAATGGCGCAACATTGCAAATGATTTTTTTCTGATGTGGGGTTTCCCCAACTGCATAGGGGCAATAGATGGTAAGAACGCTCTTATTGGCTATACATACATACATATGTACATATTATAAAAATATGAAATATTTTAGGTAAACATTGCAACATCATTGGGTGTAAAAGCGCTGGTTCAACGTACTTCAACTACAAGGGGTTTAACTCAATTGTTTTAATGGGTATCGCTGATGCCAACTATCGTTTTTTGTACGCGGACGTTGGAATGAATGGCAGAATAGGAGATGCTGGTGTATGGATCCGTTCTGATCTGAAATATGCGATAGAGAGCAATGAAATTAACATTCCACCTCCACAAAGGTTACCTTCATCTAATCTTGTTTCCCCATTCACATTTTTGTCAGATGATGCTTTCGCCCTAACAGAATACATGATAAAACCGTATTCTCATCGAAACTTGAGTGAGAAGGAAATATATTTTAATAAAATGTTATCACGAAACAGAAGAGTTGTGGAAAATGCCTTTGGAATATTGGCAAACCGATTTAGAGTATTGTTTGCCCCTATTCACAGAGAGCCTAAAGAAGCTACAAAAGTAGTGTTAGCTTGTATTTGTCTTCACAACTTTTTGAGAAATTCAAATATAAGAAATGGCAATAATTTCGATGAATTATCAACGGATGAAATTCAGTTCACAAACAATACAAATTATAAAGACATGTCACATTACAGAAGAAAGCCTCAAAAAAATGGAGAAAAAATACGTGACACTTTGGCCGATTATATGTGGCAAAAGTATAATAACGCTGAACAAGCATAAAAACACACAACTCTTGTATTTTAAATTATATATTGAAATATAAAAATTTATTACAATAAAAACAAACATTTTTTTTTGAAATAACATAAAAAGAGTAATTCATTTTCCCTGGAAACGCTTTCATAAATACTAAACTATAGTTGAACTACATAAAATCTTAAATAAAAGTTTTTAAAAGGTTTATTTATATCTAGTCTTCCTTCTGAAGATCAAAAAGGATTTGAGTAATTTTTGATTTAGCCAATAACTGTTTTTCTTTTAATAAGTTATTAATTTCATTAACAACAAATGTGCCAAATGCAACGTTGGGAACATCGGTTGAAAGTTTTTTTGTAAGGACTTCAACTAATTTATTGGAACTATCACAAATTTCTTTCAAATTGTCTTCGTCCATTTTTCTTTTTTTACGGGAAGTGTTGGCCGATTTTATACCACAATTGGAAGAACTGGTAGAGGTTAATTGTGACAGCTCCAACTCCACTTCGCTCTCAATGATAGAATCATTCAAATCATCATGGTCTGTTAGGATCTCAATATCAGTATACAACTCCTATTAAAAATTATTTTATTATTAGTTTTTATAAAAAAAAATGTAAATTAAAAATACCAACATATATTTCTAAACGAAAGACAACTAACTTGCGTTCTATTTCGAACTCATTATATATATAACTAAATTAATTACTGAACGTATAATTTAAATCGGTTGTTAGACTGCAAATCGGTTGTCCTTAACTTGCCCAATACTCACATCAAGACTTTTCTTGTTGAAGTTATTTACGGAAGGTGTTGCTTCATTGGAAGGAATTAAAAACTCCATTGATTGGCTGTATTTCCAGAAAGTTGACATATTTTCTAATGTTTCAGCGCTTTCCCCACTCTTTTTAGCTTTTATGGCTTTTATGCTCCGAATTAAAATATGTTTTCAAATTATTCCACTTTTTGCAAATATCAGCTAAAAAAATTATATGGAAAAAAAATTTTAAATGCATTGGTGGTCGCAAATTTAATTGGATGTTATGTTATGCCATATTAAATTTACCAGGATCGAATGGAACTTCTGGGCAAAACTCTGAATTAATTTTTAAAGCTAACTCCTCCCAGAAACGAACTTTTTTAAATTTGTTTTTATACATGGGTGATTTTACATCCCATATATAAGGCACTTGCTTGACTTCATCAATTAAATAAAAAACTGCCCTTTCCGACCACGCTTTTGCCATTTTTTATAACTTTCAATAAATTTTTCCTATGTATTTAATTTAAAAATGCACATTTATTTTTCTAACGTTTCTAACTGTCAATAATTATGAACAAAAAAATTTTTGTTTACATTTTGTATATTTATTTCCTTCTAACATTAGCTATTTCACTCTTTCAATCTTAGATTAAGAAAAGACGAAAATAAGTGAGTGTCATTACGGCTTAACTAATATGTAATGTGTTATAAAAACATATCTCAATATTTATTAATAAAACATTCAATAAAACCTGCAATTAAATAATGAATATTTGATTTAAAAATATTTTCCTTTTTTGTATTTTTCTCGTATTTTATATTGAAATTAAGTATTTATATTAAACTGACTACTAAATTGCAACTGAAGCATTAGAGAATTTAGCCGCAAACCATTCATAATTTAATTCAACACATTGGTTGTAGCTATGCTTGAGTTCGTTCTATATATATATACATATGTACGTATGTACATGTATATGTATCTAAAAATATTTGTAAAATTTGATTTCTAAACTTTGAAATTTATATTAATATATTTAAAACCTGCCATACAAACACATTTAGGATGTTTGTATAAATCTATACATACATATAATAAAACTTTAACAGGAGCACTTTTGTATATTGAAATATTTTTTGAACATTTTGTTACTCGTGTCGATAATCATCGTTATTGGAATTTTTGTCTGTTTGCATCACGTAAAAACCACTGAGTGAATTTTATTAACATTTTGTGAGGAGGTACCTAAGTATCTTTGGTCAAATATAGGATATTTTTTTCTATAAAAATATGTCATTTCCAAAAGAAAATAAACAAAAAGTAGTGAAAGTATGCAATTTTACTGATTCAATGGTACTGTAAACTTGGCTGCACCTTTTATTTTTGTCAGCAGGAAATTTTAAACACTTTTCAGAACTCTACAATAATTTTAGAATTTTATATAAATTTTAAACAAAGCCTATTTTCCCAGAAATAAATACCTCCATATAAATAAGTACACAAACCGTATCTGCAGGAACTATAAAAATAAGAGTCATAAAATTTCGAACAATATATTATCAAAACGCTGAAGACGTGGACGCTATTTATGATAAATAAACAGCGTTGTCAACTCAGTCCGAAAAGCACTGTTTTGTGCTTTTTTAAATTTTCGACGCGAAAATTTTTTGTGTCCGTGCTTCTTTTTGTGCTTTTTATTCCTCTTTAGTGCCATAGATTTAATTTGAAATAAAAAAACGTCTGATACTTGCTGTTAAAAATTATCAATTAACTGATGAAGTCAAATTAAAAATGAATTCCAATGATGTTTTTAAAACATCAGATGCAATTTCCAAACAAAAAAAGATTCACCTCAATATCATTTTACGTTCAAAACTATGTGCTTTTAAATGAGTATTCCCATATTTATCACATTTAAATCAGTTTATGTTACTGATTTATGTTATGTTATGGTACTGTTATTGTAACATAAACTGATAAAAGCGTGAGAATGAGAATACTCATATTCAAAAGCACATACTTTTAAACGTAAAAATGATATGCAGATGAATCTTTTTTTGTTTGGTAGAAAATTGCATCATTTATATTCATATATATAAAAAAATAAATCTTACAAACATTTTTTTAAATTTGTTGCTGATATCTGAAAATTTCAAAAAATTATGGTAAAAACGGGTAAATTTGAGGGAAGGAGAAATATTAAATATGCAATAAAATTTTTATTAACTAAGCAAATCAAATAAAATTTTCTGTGTATGTGTTGTTGATTAAGCAAAATAAAATGGCAAAAATTGCAATATTAAGAAAAAGGAAATACCACAATTCCCAAAATAAGGAGAAAAAATCCCAAAATTGGGATTTTTTACTCTTTTGCCCATAAAGACTACATACGGACTAGGGCTCATTAAATATTTTCAGAAACAATTTAGGGCACATATAGTTATTGTTGAAAAGGCAAAAGGCCGAGCCAGCAATTTCCAATGGATTTTGAATAAAACGCAAATGCAAATAAAACACTTGATTAATATCCAAATGTGTTTATAATAAAATTCCTTAATAAAATATAACAATTCATTAGTATATACATATAATTATATTAATACTAATAAGTACATACTTTTTGGTTTGAAAATTACCGGGAAATATGTACAAAATAAAAATTCTTAGCTCAAGAAGTGCTAGGTCACCTCGCAAAGTTTAGACAGAAAATAGCGAAGACGCCCCCGCACTATGGCAAGAAGCATCTTCGCCGCCAGACTCCTCCTGAGAAGCAACTTCCAAAATAGCTAATTTTGTTGCTGGTCTTTCCAGAATCCCGTGGTTAGTAAGTATTTTTGCGTTTCTAACTTGCCCATCTTTTTCAATTCTCGTCTCTAAAACTTTACCACGCAGCCAAACATTACGAGGCGTGGTAGGGTCAACGATGATTACCAAGTCCCCCTGACTCAAAGCCTTTTGTCGATCATGCCACTTAGTCCTACACGTTAATGACGGTATGTATTCCATAAGCCATTTTTTCCAAAATATATTTCCGTACTGCTGTGAAGTTAACCAGGATTGTTTTAAAAGCACTCTACTATCATTATAAGTCGACATTGGTTTCAACCCTGATGAACTGCCCACTAGGAAGTGATTTGGTGTTAAAGCCTCACCAAATTCTGCATCCACAGGAACATAGGCTAGGAGCCTGGAATTAATAATGTTTTCTATTTCTAGCAGCATACTGTACAAAAGCTCATCGTTTAGCGACCGTAAAGGCATTATTTGATATAAAATAGTTTTTATAGAGCGTACTAGACGCTCCCATACACCACCCATGTGGGGCGAAGCCGGAGGATTAAAATTCCATTTTGTTGTAGTTGTAGTAAACGTTTTGACGAGTTCGTCTCGATCGACTTCTACTAAGGCTTCACGCAGCTCTCTTTTTGCACCAACGAAATTGGTTCCATTATCGCTATAGAATTCATGTGGAATTCCCCTTCTGGCCATAAAGTTGCGAATAGCGAGTATACATGATGATGTGATCAGCGAATGTGCAAGTTCAATGTGCACTGCTCTAATGAACAAGCAAGTAAATAGGACTCCATAACGTTTTTCCTTATGGCATTTGTGAATTTTGAGGTAGTGTCTTTTTAATTTTGCACATTTGGCAATTCCGAACTACTGACTTGAATGTTGTCCGAAGTTTTGAAATAGAGAATTTTTGTCTAATTTCATTGACTGCAGTCTCATGGTTCATGTGATGAAACTTCTCGTGATAATTTAATAAAATCAATTTAGTCATGTAGCTTTTTCTTGGCAATATAACTGGACGTTTTTGTTGAAACGGGATCACTGCATTATCGATTCTGCCGTAAACTCGTAGTATTCCATTTTCCAAATATGAATTCTTCTTATAAATATTGCTGGTATTGGGTATCGACAAATTAGACTTTAATAAAGAAATTTCATGGCAATATTTTTCGTGTTGGGCCTTCATGAATAAAATTGTTTCTGCCTTTTTTAATTCTTCTTGGGTAAGCTCTTTTCGTTCCTTTTTATCAAAACGGCAATTATTAATAAATCTTAAAACGTAGCAGACGCGGCCATTTTGAAAATCTGAAAACGTAAAAACTATGTCAAAATTTGTAGTTTTTAGTAAATGCTTGACACATTCTTCTTGTGTTGGCTCTAGAGGAGTATATGTTTGTGGCCATCCGTTTTCAGACTGACTTAAAAACTCAGGTCCTTGTAGCCACCGAGAAGAGTTGGTGATTATGGGAATTTTTGACCATTTTGTAGCATCATCTGCAACATTCTGCTTACTTGGAATCCATCTCCATTCGTTAATTGATGATAACTCTAGAATTTCGGTGATCCGAAAGGCTACAAATTGGTTGTATTTACGGTGGTCTGAAATTATCCAGCTCAATATCGTTTTTGAGTCGGTCCAATAAAATTTTTTTTAGAAATTTTAATGCTATGGTTTGCTGTTATATATTTAGCAAGCCGAGCTCTTATTAGGGCAGCCATAAGCTCCAACCGGGGCACAGAAGTAATCTTCATAGTACCTACCCTAGTTTTTGCACCAACTATTGAGCACACTATGCTGTCGTCTTTCTTCAACCTGAGGTAACATACTGATGCATACCCATCTTTTCTTGCATATACAAACGTATGTAATGGTACTTCAACGTCGTTATAATTTTGAAAAGATTTTAAATAACAACGTTTGATTTTTATATTGGCAATACAAGGCAAAATGCTGAGCCATTTAGACCATTTATTAAATAATTCAAGGGGAATTTGATCATCCCAATCTGTCTTTGATCGCCACACATCTTGCAGCAGAATCTTGACATACATTATAATATGTCCAATTAGACCAAGGAGGTCATATATAGACATAACGATTCTTAACATTTCTCGTTTTGTTGGAATTTTTGTACCGGAAAATAACTCACTTTGTAATAGCCATGGCGACATTTTATATATTATAACATCTTCTTGATGTTCCAAAAAAATGCCCAAAAACCGTTTCAATTTGTTGTTCTTTTAGTTAGGCATTTCGCGCCAACTTCCTTAGCTGGAGGCGTAGCTTTTAATGCTATTCATCACTAGAAATCCAATTTCTAATATTTAAACCAGCCTGGCGATGTATATAGCAAACCTCTTAAATAAGTTTGCTTCTTGAAATAAGATGCTTCTTCTGAATTGTCAACAGAATCAAATTTAAATTTTTGACATATTGAGAAAGGCTAGGAGCGCACGAAGCACCGAAAATCATTACATCCATTACGTAGGTAACGGGGTATCTATTAACATTCACGCCAAAGAAATCGTTGTACGTTACGATCCTCAGGTCGGATGTGCACCTGGTGGAACATCTCTTCGATGTCTCCACAGACAGCTACAGATTTTGCACGAAATTTAAAAAGAATTGGTGGCAAAGAGGCTAATTAATCAGGTCCCTTCAGTAAGTAAGAATTTAAAGAAACGCCATTCGATTTAGCAGCCGCATCCCATACAACTCGGGATTTACCGGGTTTGTTTTTATTAAATACCGCAAAAATGGGAAGGTACCAAACCTGTTTAATAACGCAATCAATTTCATGAGAACTTAATTTGCGTATATAGCCTTTAGAAAGATATTTGGATACCGTTTGTTTGAAAATTATAAGGAGATCTTGGTTCAATTTTAGTTTCCTTTCTAAACAAATTAACCTTTTCAAGGCCATTTCATAACAAGGTGGCATTTCTATTATGTCGAATTTCCATAATAGTGGAACTTCATAATGCCCACTAGGCTTTTGTTTCGTAAATTTATTCAATAACTCTAATGCACTTATCATCATTAGACTGCAGAGGAGATTTCGCCTCTATCATGCTTTTTCCTATCACGTTTTCTAGCGAATAAAAATTCCTAACTGATCTAATTCTTCAACAGTGGTTGTACAATTACATATTTGAAAATTAAAATTCTTACTTGTTTTATCCTCCCCGACAGCTACATAAACCAGCCATCCCAATTTTGTTCGAACAGCAATGGGTTCTTGTGTTAATCGCTCTCGAGTCTTATTTGAAACACCAAGGTCAAAATGATTCAAACCAATTCATATTTGTGGCACTGTATTCTCATAACTTTAGATTGGAAGGTTTCGCAAGTGGCGATATTGTTGAGATAATTTCTCGTAGTTCATCGATTGTACAGGCAAATTTAGTGATTCAGCTGTAGAAACATTACCTGCTTGTTATTTCCACCTGAAATATAAATTTTTATTCTTCTTGAATTTTCTTCGTTTCGCTCCATACCTCCCGTCCACCGCAAACACAAGGGATTTGGAACACCATCAACTTCTAAATCTTTCGCAAGAGATTCGTCCATTAAACTGATAGATGATCATTCATTAATGAAGGCAGACGTATTAATTGTTTTATTTTTTCCATAAATTTTAATTGGAATTATTTTAAATAAAACTTCTTTTAATTGTTCACTATGTGTATTGTTTATGACAACCTTTTCTTCTTCACGTTTGGATTGATTGTTTTCAACTTTATTGCTATCATGTTTAAAACAACGATGTAATGAAGGATGATGGAAAAATTCGCACCCCTCTTCCCCACACTTCTTCTTTTTATTGCAATCGCCACTGTGTTTGACTAAACCGATTTTGCATAAATTATTTTTTCTTACATTACTCCACTTCTCCCCTCTATCAAGTGATTGGTATTTTGAACAGTTAGCTATCGCTTTGCAATTGTTATTGTTACATACCACACACACACGTTGATTATGAGAATGTAAAAAAGCTTTCTTGTTTGTTGTTGGTAGTTTATTTATTTTTTCTTTGTTTTGATCTTTAGCGCTCTGGTCAACTGCTAGCTGTTATACTAATGTTAAAAAACCATTTCTCAAATTCGTCGAGATTTGCTTTTTTGTTTTGGTTAATCAGCCGTAATTTATGAGTTGCCGATTGCATTTTATACAAAGTTGGAAGCTTTGGAAATCGTAAAGAATTGATGAATTATTAAGTTCATCAAGTAAGTCACTGGCAGTGATAGTGGATATCAAACTACGAACTTGTACGGCCATGGAGGTAAGTGTTTTTAAATTATTTTCATCAACTTTTGGCGTATTTTGTATTTTATTTTTAATTGTATTTATTATCTTTTCAGGTTGTCCAAACAACAATTAGAGGACATGCATGACGTGAGGCACGTTTGAGGGGTGGATGAGTATATGTCTTACGCTTTGTAGTGCTTATACCTACCTATGAGTGCAGTAGACCACTCATAGGTAGAGAAAAAATATGAGCCATTCTTCAGGTTCGCCGGAAAAGGTTGGGAGATCTTTTGGCAGCGATTGTCGCGAGGAAATATTTGTTTGCAAAAGCCTGTTCGTTGCGGGCAAATTAGTAGGTAAGTATGATGGATTAATTGGTATATTAGAATTGAAATGTGATGAGGATGAAATTGGTTGCCGCAGAAAGTGACTCAGCTTCCTCAAGACGTTGGTATTTTTTATTTAGGTAATCTTGATTTAGTTTAGCGACCGACGAGAACGATTTGAACGTCGGCTAGTAGTACTAAGTGCAGGAGAATTTGGCCTTATGGATGAACATGAAATAAAATGTTGAAAAGGCAAAAGGCCGAGCCAGCAATTTCCAATGGATTTTGAATAAAACGCAAATTCCAATAAAGCACTTGATTAATATGCAAATGTGTTTATATTAAAATTCCTTAATAAAATATAACAATTCATTAGTATATATAATTATATTAATACTAATAATAATACATACTTTTTGGTTTGAAATATGTACAAAATAAAAATTCTTAGCTCAAGAAGTGCTAGGTCACCTCGCAAAGTTTAGACTTGACTTAGGACTTGACTTGGCAATTACACGCTTCGTTAAATAAAAAATTTACATTTAAATGATATTGCCAGGTTATTACATGTCAATTTGTACTAAAAAATGATGCCAACTTAATATAAATAAAATCAATTATGGAGATTTCGGGAGTTGTGCTAACAGCTATATTACCGCAGTCTTCTTTTTTCGATCCCAGCTTTGGCATTTTAAAATATATAGGCTAAATTCAAAATTTCTATGTAAAATAGGTCATATTGTGGAACCTCCATCTTCTACATGAATCATCAATATTATATGAAATTTGTGTAAGCGTACACACATATGGTTAGCTTACAAAAAAATGTAAAATTTCTATATATTGCTTAAATATATAGAAATTCCTTTTTTGGGCTAAAGTAAACAAAAATGAAATAATTTTGGATTTTTTAAATTGAAAATCGTCTAGTTTTTAACTCAGTAAAGATACAATCTTCGAATTTGTCAAAAGTATTTAGAATTTGGCTCCCTAACTACAATAAAAAATTAAAAAAAATTTGGTAAAAATTGTACCCCATATTTTGAAAAAACTGGACCAGGGTAGCGAAAAATCAAAAATTTTATTTCTTAAAATGCTTGTAACTCAATCATTTTGAATTAATATTTGCAAATTTAGATAACATTTTGTAGGTATTGACAAGACCTTTAAGACCATGTATAATTTAAAAACATCAGAACAAAACTGAAGAAATGGCAAGCTGTAAAATAATTTCCAGGTCCGAGGTTCCCAATTTTGAGACCACATAGCGCCATCCCTGGAGGGTGTATGATACCTACCTTTAAAACTTAAGTTCAGATACTCCTCTGCTATGCTCATGTCAAATTTTGGATCAATCGGCATATTTTGATTCTACCCCACTGTGCGCTGCATTAAAAAAGGCGTGGGACGAGCCACGTCGGACACATGCGTGCGACACTTGTATTTGTAAAAAACTCTCTGTTTCTAAGCAGTAAATATTACTGGTAATAGCCTAAATTCCAATATTGACGTTTTAGAATAGTTTACGGAAAAAAATAGATGCTGAAAGTGCCTTGGCAGTCAATGGAAAAAATTCATTTTCATACCCTCGCTAAATTAAAGAAAAACAATACAGCAACAAAATTATACTTACATATATATTATTTATATTATTTTAACTACTAAATACTGACATTTTCCTTAGTATTACAAAAATTTATTTTTTCATACAATTTTTCAAAAAAAAAATATTTTGAACACAAAATCCCTAACAGCTGTATGACAAATTCTTGGTAGTAAAAATTTTATTATTTACTAATTTTTTATTTTTTGCACAATTTTAACAATCGCTATAAAGATGACACTGTTTAACAAAACAACTTGTTTGTTTCCTGTTGTTAATTCTACCTCAATTTTTATAGACGGCAACAATTTTTCACTTTTGTTTCTGAGCCAGATAACTGCTCCAATTTACTATTTTTATACCGTTCACCACAGGTGGAAAGGGTATATACATATAAGTTTGTCATTCCGTGTGTAATTTCTATAATATTAATATCCGATCCCATAAATTGTATTTATTCTGGATCCTTATACATAGAAAAGTTGATTAAGCGATCTCCGTTTGCCTGCCTGTCCGCAATTGTCAAGTTAAGCCCACCAATCTGCCAGGCATAGTTTCGAAAATTTTGGGATTGCAAATCTGCAACTTCAGAAAATTCCTTTTGAGGCTGCGGGAAAAAAACTACGGCCACCTATATTTTTTCATGTTTTTTTAATTTTTCAGTTATAATGATTCACTTGCGTTTCTTTTGCTAAATAAATATTAGACCGCGACAGGTATATTCCAAGGAGTGCATACAAATCTCGGGGGATAATAACTGAGGGCCGATTTTGTCTTTATTTTAAGTTTTGTAAGATTTTTCTACTTTAATTTGTATTAAAGGCCTTTATAGAAATTAATACATATAGGGGTAGCCAATAGGCCCACTGGTAACCAGGAGCAGCCAGGGGGAGGTGGTCAATATGAGGAAACTTTTTAAGGATTTTTTTGCTTTAATGTGACCATTAATTCATTTATCGATATCACGAATTTTAAATCTGCAGCACTAACATCGACAGGTGGCAACTCATCTATTTTAGTCAATACAGTTGGACTAAAAACGTTTTTCAAATGAACAACAAATAGATTACCTTTTTATGTATCATTTCTCGCCCATTCGCCACCTGTCTTTCAGGGCTTCTACAGGCACACCTGATTGTGGAGTTGACTCGAGATATTCGAAAGAATTTTGCAGGAGTGATATCCTTCGAGATTCCAGTAGATCTTTTAGCTGCTCCGTGCATTCTTTTAGTTTTTTTTTTTTTAAGTTGAGGAGATCTTTGTGATTGCCACTATCTACGAATTCTTCTTTTTTACTCAAGAGCCTTTCAACATCTACAGAATAAATTTAAATGTATCTAGTTTTTTTTTTTTTGTTACTTTTGCATGTTGGGCAGCTAATTTGATATTTTTATCAAATTTAATTGGACACATAATAAACTTATGTATGTGTTTTAAGTATACCCGTTCTTATTACTGCTAAGGGGTTTTAAAGTGAATGTAAAAGACACAATAACATTGTTTATTATTATTTTATTTCTAACTAGCTGTGCCCGCCATGTCGTGGGCGTCCTGAAAATATTTTGCTCGATTTTGCTTTGAAAGTATTCCACACCAATTGTAAGACTCTTACCTTTATAGTACTTCAGTTATGGTTTACGCATTTACTTTGTGAAATTCTAAAGTTTATAAAAAATTCTAAAAATTATTGTAAAGCTCTGAAAAAGGTGTTTATAATATTTTAATAACATTGTAATTCCACAAAGTAAAAATACAAAACAAATAGAAATTTTATTCAATTGGCGCCAAATGTTGCGCAATAGTTTTTAAAATACACCTCTTTCGAAAATAAAAAGATCTGTTGAAAATATAACCTTGTTGAAAATGTCCCTGATATTACGTTTTCACTGCTTTTTCTCCACTTTCTCTTGGAAATGAGATATTTTTGCGGAAAAAGGTATCCTATATCGGAACCAGGATGCTAAGGTACCTCCTTACAAAATTTTGTAAAAATCCATCCCTTAGTTTTTACGTGACGCGAACACAAATGAAAAGCAGACAGACAGACACACACGGAAATGAGTTACTATTTTATTATGTGTATGTATAGATATAGATAATAATACGTTGAATGTTAGTTACATTGTACTTATCGTACATATGTTTTAGTACAGTATATTACCAGTAAAAATAAATGCATGTACTCTTATATGACTAAAGAAATGTTTAAATAAATGTACATAAATTCCTATCGAATATTGACACTTCAGATTAAAACATATTGAATTGATTTACATTTTCTTTTTTTTTTCATTTAAATGCACACGTTTTACAGTTGAAATATTTTTGCATATGAAATAATCTAGAACGGGAAAATTTTTGCAAAATATACTGAATTTGTTTAATATATTTAAATGTATTAACTGTATAAGAATTTATAACAATTGCAAATAAAATTTGAAATAATTTCATTTAATTTTTTTTTTTTTTGATATTTTCTCTATAAAAGTAAATAAATTTTTATTTATAAAATAAGAAAACAATAAATGCTTTATGACAAAAATTAGCTAAGTTTCTAAAAAGTGCCGAACAGATTAACCAAAAAAGGACATAAATGGTTGGAAAAAGGCAAACAAAATTTTTGCCACAAGTCAATTCATAGTTATTTATTAATTTTTTTAAATTTATATAAATTTTTACTGGCCGATAAAGAAACTAATAATAAATTTATTTAAAATTATATATTTCCAGAACAGTTTAGAAGTCTATATTGTTCCCTAGCTGTGGCCGCCATTACTTGTTCTCTATTTTCTCTTGGAAATGAGATATTTTTGCGGAAAAAAGTATCCTATATTTGAAGCATGATACTAAGGCACATCGTTTCAAAATTTCATTAAAATTCATCCCGTAGTTTCTACGTGATGCGAACACAGAAAGACAGGCAGACAGGCAAAAATTCTAAAAATTAAAATTGTTGTTTTCTATTTCATTTCGATTACCAACTACACCAACAAGAAAATTTTCAAAAAATATTTAATGTACAGAAATGTTCCTGCTATGGAAAAATTATAGATAAAACGGTGTCAAGTAACGGTCGAGGAACATTATAACAACGATTTATTAATTTCAATAAAAACGTCACATTAACATTCTCCTTCGACTTTTAAAATAGGCAATTTAATAATAGTTAACTTTTCTGTATACGACAGAAGATTAAAAGCATGCGTGTCATGCTTTTAAGCAGAAAAAGACAAACTGTTTTTCGATTGATTCTATACAATCGATGTGAAAGTTAATGCTAACGCCAAAAAGGTCTTTCGAGAGAAATATATATTTGTATTGCGGTATTTTGATCAGTAAACTCTTTTGCGTATCTCTTAATAAATGCAAGTACCCGTACACCACTACAATCAAGGATTATACCAAGATCTAAGACTTCATTTGTTACTGAACACCATTAAGGAAATACTTTAAAGTAGAATTAAATTCCACTTCTTTGATTTTGCACCAACTCTAGAATATATTTCAATCCTATTGCAAGTATATTCTGTGGCAATAAGAAATAAGTGCTTTAGTCGTCTTAAGCAAAAATTAAAATAGTGTCACCTTTGAAATATCCGTACTTCAAAGTACCCATTGCTAAGTTTTAATTATTTTGAGCTATTTTCCAGGAAGTTATAGCAAAAAAACTTTCTGCTTATCTCTTTTCAATGCCGAATCGTATTTGGAAAAAAGCTTAAGAAACTACATGGTATTTTTCAAAATCCTTTTACAACCTATTAATTGCAACGCCTGCGTACTTTTGTTAGATATAAGATATTTTTCAAAATCCCATAGGTAAACTTTAATAATAAGTTATTTTTTATTTATTTTAAAGTTAAAAATTGCTCTCCTACAAAACTTAAAAATCAGACTTAAGCACTTTTTCCAAATTCCCTCTTATAGGTAAACTTTAAAGATAAGTTATTTTTTTTAAATTTATTTTAAAGCTTAAAATTGCTCTTCTACAAAGCTTAAAAATCAGACTTAAGCACTTTTTTCTTATTGCCACAGAATTTCATCTGCTAAAAATTTTTAGCTTAGATAAATCTTCACATCATCAGAGTACACTAAGACATTGCAAAACTTAATTACTAATCGGCAATTCATTTACGAAAAGGGAAAATAACATATGGCCAAGGTGGCTTCCCTGAGGAAGTTATTGAAACTGACTCTTTGCGTCATGCTAACTAAATAAGATTTTATACAGATTAAAGTGTTTTGAGTAAAGTGCGTTAAGTTTAGTTTCATAAGAAGGAGGTTATAGTTAACTTTCTCGAAAGTCATACTGAAGTGTAGAGTGCTCTCTAAAAAGGACTTTGTAAAGTGCACTGATGCGCTTATGCTATCTCCGGCAAATCAAGTGAGTTGGTGCAAACGCTTAGAATTCGCGTCGTGTATTTTAATGAGCGATCTTTAAATAACAAAAATGCTTCAATGGTAGATATCATTTTATCTTTTATCACTTACGTATTTTTTTAATAATTGCTTAAATATAACTATTATATCAGCATCCTCAAACTTTGTGAGAAGATTTTTTATAGTTTTGTCAACTATGCGAGCCTAAATGTTATCGGTACTCTGTTACTGATATGTGTGATTCAGCCGAACTTGTTTCTGGTTGGCCTGGTGAATCCGATGCAAAATAAATATTTATTATTAAATGCCTAGAAAACTAGAAGTGGTGGTTAATTTTGTAGACGCACAAACAAAATGTGCCGGCAAAAATAAAAAAATTGCACATAAACCGGCAGATTTCTGTAATATTTTAAAGAGTTTTTTGCTTTGTGGTCTATACAACTTAATTTAATTTCGTTTGCCACTGTAATTTGTTATTCCTACGTACTTGTATTTCAATTTATTGGAATTGGTCAAATTATTATAACTAATTTTATTTTCATTTATAAACACAATTGTATGAACAACAATTTTTAAGCAAAATATTCAAATATATTTCTACAAAATTTCATTTCAAGTATTTTTGATGTTAATTTTTACTATGAAAAATATATTTTATACTAAGAATGTCAATTTGTTTTAAATAAATATTTGGTCAACAATATAAATCTTTTAGAACTTCATAACGTATATATTTTAAATGGAATGTCTCTCGAATACTTTAAAACTTACGAGTAAAAGGAACAAGTAGTTTGTGAAATAATATTTTTTTAAATTATAAACATTTTATACACTTCTGTATGTAAGTCGATCACAATAAATGTAATCGAATATGAGTGTTTTTTTATTTTAAATTCATTGAAACATTATGCAATTTACTTTACCCTGTCAAAACTTACAATATTGTTAGAAATAACGTACGGAAAATGTATTCCCATCGTCTAAACTTATATAAAATATTTAGTAAGCAACCTGAAAAAAATTTTCTTCAAAACTCATAAAATTTTATTAAAATCCATCCCATAGTTTTTACGGAACACATACGGACAGAAAGTTGCAGTTTTATTATAAAAATAGATAGAATGAAAAGTTGTACATCGATTTAACGCGATATAGCTCGTTTGTTGATACATTTTTGCCCATATAATCAAAAAAATAGTACTTAATTCGTTTTCACGCGTGAAATTTGAAACATAGGCAGATTCTTATCTAAAAGGTGCAATAACATACATACATATGTATATTTGTTTTCAAAACTAAGCCATAGACGGGAGAAAAGTGGGGAAAAAGTGGAACGATTTTAATAAAATTTCAAACATAGATAAAGTCTTATCTAAAGGTTTTAGTTAGTTTCAGACACAAATATAATTCAATGTTTTATTGATTCAATACTTTATATGTATAAATATAAATTTTGTTGAAGCTTTAATATTCTGTAATATTATTCTATTAACATGCATAATTCTCATTGTGTTTTGTAGAATTTTATTACTTATAGAGTATTTTTGGCTTCTCTAAAATTAGGAAAAAGGTTTCCTGATGATCTGGCCTGAGCAACCAGTGAAATACGTATAGGGACTAGCTCTTTTCCCCCAACAAATAAATTGCATTTTCATTATAAAACGTTATGGGTAATTAGCATAATATTAAATAATAAATTTATTTTGTTCTTTCTAATTAAATTAATTAAAAAAATAGATAAAACTGTACATAAAACTAATTAAAACATTTAATTTTTTTCTGTGTGCACTATGTGAATTTGCAAAAGTAGGACAGAGATGGAAAAATGGGAAGAGAAGATGCGATGGGATATGCTTGTTCAAAATTATCACCCAGAGGGAAGAGTATAGGCAAAATAGAGCACTTTTATACAAAAGAAATGACAAAATTTAAAACGTAAATTTAAAAAACTAGAAGCCAGATGGAAACAGTGAGAAACGGATATTTTCATATCGCAGAACAAATGGTTATAAAATCGGAAACATTTATAGAACTTCACCTAGATGGATCTTTATGTTAAGTCTGTTTTCAGACTTTGCATATATTTAAGACTTAGCATATAGAGTCAATAAAAGGTCAAAACAAGAATTTTTAATTGGGATAAACTAATTCTAAAAACAGAAAAATCCTTTATAAAGCTGCAATGACAAATGTACTTATGTCAGTTTTCAGAACTAAAACGCTGAGTAAAGAAAAGTGAAAAAATTTAAGTTGTATACGGCTAAAGCGATTGTAATAAAATTTAAAACTTAGATAGTTGCTAATCCTTATTTTTTGAACATTATATATATAAAAAGAAGGAGGAAAAAGTAGATTTTTATATGCCTGAAATGATTTAATTAAAATTTACAACATATATATGTACTTCCTTATCATAGCGTTCAAAATAATTTAAAGAATTGAGCAGGGTTAAAACTAAACTTAATAAAATTTACAACGTAACAAAAATAAATATGTGTCATTTGCCTATTAAGTTATTTTTAGTTAAATTTATCTAAAAATTACACAATATTAATTTAAAATTTATTTAATTTTATAATATTATGAACA
>CATIVE010000606.1:0-78420 GCA_949628195.1 Phasia obesa
TGCCATTACCATAAACCTTTCAACCGTTTCACTTATCTCCATTTTTGATGTCTTTTTTCCAATAGCTTATGGTCTACAAAACCACAACTTTTTAATTGCCATAATTATGAGCATACAAAAACAGATATGTCACGGTGCTATATTTTTGCCCATTTCATGAATGAATTTCATGCAAAAAAATACAGCACTGTATATCATTTTTACTATGGTTTGTTCCCCATTACAGGGTATTTATTTTTCCCAGTTTTTTTCCCGGTTTTTAAATTCCCAAAATCGACGCTATTTCGTCGACGCTAACTTGGCTCACGTAAAATAAAATTGTGAAAAAAAACTAAAACAAAACAAATAAGATTATAAAGTGTTTTGTATCACATATTTTTATTATTTCACCACAAGACGCTAATTACCCTTAACTATTAGTACTGTGTGAAGTGGATTTGCCGCATTACCGCTGGATGGTCTAATATTCTCCTCATCTAACTGGTACGTATAAAAATTCAAACATGAAAAGAACAACAAAACGCTACATTATATATTTTTAACCATCAACAGGAACTCAACGCAGATAATCTACAGGCAAACGACGAATATATACGCAAATGAAGTTTTCATCCCCTAAACAGCAAATACCTACATATACAACAACACACATATAAAGCAATTCCTACTACTAAAGCACATATCGCAAAGGTTAAATTGTTATATTGTGGCCAAAAAATCACCCGCAACATGTTTTTGCGTCGAAAGTTAACTTTCGTTTTTTCCATGATTCAATAAAGCCTCTTTATACAGTTTAAAGCAATTTCTTTGTTTTATTTTGTATTTAACTGCAGGGTCTATTCTGATTGATGTTTTATATGTGTCCTTGCCATCCAGTATTTTTCTTTTTTTTTTTTTGTTAATTTTATCATAATATTTTTTATACATAGTAACTGTTACCTTTGTCTGTATTTTGTATTTTGCAATTTTATTCATAAATATAGTGGTTTAATTCATAACGGTTTAATTCATAAAAAATACCAAACGAATACTTTATTTGATATTAAATAAAAGACAGATTTGAATTCAGAACCCGAAATAACCTAAGAAGCTTCATTCAGTTCAAAATCATGTACATTTTTTATTGTTTGATTTCAAAACACAACAATTTTAAAAATTCAATCTTCCATTGCATTGTTTTTCGTATACAAATGAGCACAGCATTGCCACACTTTTTATTATATTCTTTTGTTAAGTAACCTTATGATGGTGAAACTCAAATCGGTAACCGGCGGTTACATAGTGCCTGTTAACCAAACCGAGAGTTAGTTAATTTTAAATTAAAAATAAAATAATCATACATTGTGAAAAGGGCCGTTAGACTGCAATAATAGCAAAACTTTATGAAAATGTTTTGACAAAACTATTGTTTTTCTAATCTTCTCAAGCTATTTAAATTTTATTTTAAGCATGTTTGTATCACAGACATAACGTTTATATACCTTTTCTTCATTTCTTGGTCTAAATGCCTACTACAACTACAAGAACTCCATACGTAAAAACTACTACCAAAAGTAGTAATTTTGATTTACACATCGGTTGTAAGACACATTGATACGTATGGATTACCTGTCTGGTGGGAGGCATTGAGAACGGACGTTCGTAGGAAAGCTCTTGCCAAGGTCCAGATGTGTGCTTCGGTTGGCATCACAGGTGCAATGAGAACTACACCTCAGGCAGCATTTCAAAATAGTAAAAAAGTTACCCTATTAATATCGCTAAGTTGTCTATCCTTCTATCACAGGCCTCTAGCGTTTGAATTTTAATGGCTAGCTATTTGAAACAAAATGTTTGTTACAATGGGTGCTATAAAAACGAATAATAAAATATAGATAACAGTTAAAAAGTGTACCAATAAAAACGTGACTCAAATAATTTTAATTTTACAGGTTAATTTTTAATTTTACAATGCATTTTGTAATTAACGACTGCTTGTAAATACGATATTTTTTACACTATTACAATAAATTTTTGTAACAAAGTGTATATCTGTGAAATGTATTGGAATCATCGAAAAATTCAATTTCTTAAAAATATAAGTTAGGGTCTTTCTACTTGAGAACAAGTTATATTTATTTTACTAGGTTGTGTCATCCCTACAACAAATACAACAAAACAAGAACAACATGGCATTTTGTTGTTGCTTTGTAGTTCGAAATGTCAAAAAACATAGAGGAAAAGTGAGAAGGCATGCATGTATTTTATTGCTTTCTCACTTCAGCACTATAAAATTTCTAAACACATACAACTTTTGACATGTCGAACTACTAAATCAGCTGGCCGGACGACACTACCTTGTAAGATAAATATAAGGTATATTGAGAACATCGATATGCAAACCTTGGAAATTTACACACAGAGTGTGTATTAATATGCCCTTTATAAAAACAAATATAAATAATACAATTAATATAATTTACCGACCTTATTTAGGTATGTATTATTAAAGAAATTTTCATAGTTCGTTATCAGATATGCGGTGGGTAATATACGGTGTACATTTCTTTCTTTGATATTTCAAGTGGGCGTGGCACTTCCCATAAAAAGTAAATATTTATCATCGTGTTACTTGGGAACTGTAAAAGGTAAAATCTTGTAATTTTGTGCAAGTCACTCTCTTATTAATGTACATAGTTTTGCAAAAAACTGGATTAGAATACTGGGTTGGCACCTATCATACAAAGTCAGAAATTATTATCGTGTATCTAGAGAACTGTAATAGGTGGGGTCTTGAAATTTTTCACAAGTAACCCTTATATTAATAAGCATGGACTGGATTGAAACAGTGGTCGTAGTAACTACCATACCCCATACAAAGACAATTATTATCGTGTAATAAAAGAAGTAGGGTCTTAAAATTTTTGTACAAGTAATTACTAATGAGGATTGCCGAACAAAAAATTTACTGGATTGGAAGACTAGATCTGGTTAATTCCATGCATTATGTAACTTAGGAACTTAAAAAACAGCTTCTTTGTATGCAGATTTATAAGGAAATGACAAGTTGTATCGCTTGGGCATGATATGACATTTGCTTACGATGTTCCACTTGATTTTAAGCGGTTATTTCAACGCAGTGTAGATGTCCCAAAATCATATTAAGTTCATAGCTCGTCGTAACTTCTCATACATTTTTATCTCTGCCTTACAGTTGTGCTTTTTAGTATGGTTGTTTTTTGTAAACTTAACTATTATGCCATACAAATTATTTCATTGCAATTATTTAGGCAACAGTTATCTGCTTACTATTAAGATTATTTTTTGCTGAATGCCACTAATAAAAACGTGCGTTTTCGTGTTAAGCTTGACTATAATTTTGCTTCATAGTGTTTATTTTATTAGGAAGGGGTAACGAAGTGTACTGGGGATAGCTAGTATTATATAAATAAAAAATTTTATTTATACATTTTTTAATTACATAATCCTTGACGAGTAAAAATCCTCTAACTGCTTTTCCAAATTCAGCTAGGTAAAATAATAAGAGTTTAATGGTGCTTCTCCAGTGAAAAAAACTTGAGTTTAGTGGTTCTCCTCCAGTAAAAAATTGAGTTTTAAAAATGGTGCTCCTCCAATGTCCGACTTTTTTTTTTTTTTTTTTTTTTAATAAAAGTTTTTATTTACAAGTTTAAAATATAAAAGGTACAGAGGTATGAGATTTTACTATAAGTACTACAACAATAAGAGTCTTATAATTAAATTTACAAAACTAATAACAATAAATATACAGCCTTAAGGAAAATAGCTCACAAAAACCTTTTTGATCTCTATGGAAGTTATAAAGAAATTTGTTTGGATAATCACTAATACATTCATTCTTAACGAACGAATCTTAGTGATTACCTTGTAAATTCCTTATTGATTCAAAGTTTGACAGTCTGCATTTTTCATTAAATGTCAGTGTCAGTTCTCTAGTGAAATCGTTTATCATCTTGTGTCCAAAGTTACTGTGAAGTAAATTTGTCGGATACCTACGAGGAAGATTATGAATTATTTTCAAATTCTTGTTTTGTATAATCTGAAGCTTTTTGGTATGAGTTTTCGCAGTTTTATGAAACCATACTTGACAGCTGTAACTCATAATTGGTCGAATGCACATTTTATATAACAATATTTTGTTTTTCATATTCAATTTAGATCTTCTGTTGAGTATGGGAAACAATGCCCGACCACACTTTATAGCTTTTTCACAAATTTGGTTGACATGTTGCTTAAATGTTAGTTTTTTATCCATTATAATGCCCAAATACTTGATTTCTGACTTTATAGGTATAACATTCCCACGGCACAACATAGATTGAGAAGGTATGCGTTTTGGCGACTTATTATATGGAAAAATAATGGCCTGTGTTTTATCATCATTGACCTTTATTTTCCATTTATTAAAATATTTTTGGCTTGAATTTAAGCTCTCTTGCATTTTCCTAACTAATGAATTAGATACCTTACCGCTGCAAATGAAAGCACTATCGTCTGCATAAAATGCTGCTTCCTGATTCCTGCGTAGAGTGATATCTGACGTATATAGCGAATAAAGCGTAGGTGACAAAACGGAACCTTGCGGTAGACCTGCGAGTATATGTTTTTCATCTGATGAGATGCGCTCCACGAAAACTACAAATGAACGTTGGTCTAAAAAGCTTTGTATGATTTTTTGTAAATATAAAGGAAAACTAAAAGAGTTAAGTTTATACAATAGGCCATTATGCCATACTGTATCGAAAGCCTTTTCAATGTCAAGAAATATAATACCTGTACTTCTACGATTTCTTTTATTATTCTCAATAATATTAACCACTCGTTTGATTTGATGTACCGTAGAGTGCTCTCTTCGGAATCCAAACTGCTGCTGATGTATAATGTTATTCTGTTCTGAGAACTCTACGATTCTTTTGTGGATTATTTTTTCAAAGACTTTATCCAACAAGCTCAAAATGCTTATTGGCCTATAGCTGGAAGGCAATTTAGGATCTTTTCCAGTTTTGAAAATAGGTATAACTCTGGCCTTTTTAAATATCATGGGGAAATGACCATTTCTCAAGCAGTAATTAAATAGTTTGCTCAAAGTTTCAAAAAAGTAATCGGGCATATTTTTTAAAATAATGCTGTTAATTCCGTCTAAACCTGGGGCTTTGTTATTTTTTAAACAAAAAACAAATGTCTTTACCTCTACTGCATCTGTGAATTCAAAATTGTCACTGTCAGCGAGATTTACATTGTTAAGTTCCTGCACATAATTTAGAACCACATTATCTAAAGGTGATGAATTGTTGTTGGTGATATTATTGTTGCATCTAAAAACTTCCGCAATGGCATTTGCTTTTGCTTCACCGGTACTTAAAAATTCCCCATTTATATTTAGATCGGGGATTGCAGAATTTCTACCTTTTAAAGCTTTTGTTAGTTTCCAAAACTTTTTAGAGCCGGAAGGCAGTTTGGAAATGAATTTAGCCCACGCTTCATTTCTATCCCTTTTCAAATGAAAATCAATTAATTGATTCAACTGTTTTAAAATGCTGATTAGTTGAGTTCTATAAGTAGGATCTCTACATCTTTTAAGTTTACGGTTATACTTGTTCCTCTGAGTAATCAGCATTTTAGACGTATTTGAAATTTCCCTCTGCCAAGGATTTTTCTGGCCAATTGGAATCTTGGAAAAGGCTTCTTTAACTATACTAACTAATTTATTTAATGACGAATCTAGGTTTATATTGTTAAGCTCTATTTGTCCGATATTATGATTCTTAATTTCATTCTCGACCCAGTATTTAATTGCTGGCCAATCAGCCTGATTATACAACGGAACTGTAACAAAGTGATTTTGTGGTGTTCCAAAAATGTAACAAGATATTGGGGTGTGATCAGACTGTAAAATATTTGGATGTGACTGTAACTGCGAAAATGAAATGTTAGAGTTAGTAAGTAAAATATCAACCGTGGATGGTTGGACTGGAATTATATTTTGGCCGAATCTAGTATGTGTATCCGGATGATATACATAATAACTTGAACTTAAGTGATGTCTGTACAGTTCTTTGCCAGCTGAATTGTTTGAAATACAATTCCAACTCACATGTTGTGCATTCAAATCACCAAAAATAAAATAGTCACTAAACGAATTGGTAAGAAGTTCTAAGTCAGTTTTAAAATTAGAAGTGTAAACAGGATTATAAGCAGAGATAAAACTTACGGGACGTCCACTTATTTTAACTTCCACAGAGATATTTTCTATGGTTATTGTTTTAATCTTTGGTAACAACTTATGATCTATGTAATTTTTAACCGCTATAAGCACACCCCCACCATGTGTTTGACGGTCTTCTCTGTATATTTTGTAGCCTCCAAATTTTAACCTATGATACGGCTTCAGGAACGTTTCGTTAAGAAGTAAAATATCAATATTTTTCTCATGGAGAACTTTTTCGAGCTGTGCAGCTGCTGACTCAGTTGTTATGCCTTGAGCATTCCAGTGCATAACGTATACATTTTGACTACCCATGATTTTATATAGCATGCTTGAGCATCATGCCAAGCACTCTTAATTTGTCAAATTTATTTCGACATTTTTCTAGTGCATCCACAGCACTAAAGAAGATTTCTAACAGTCTCTCGTTAGATAAGTCATCATCGTTGTTGCTGTCGCGGGGTCTGTTTTTCGAAACCTCAGAGTACAAACTTTTCCTTTGGAAGGTGTGCTCTCGTGAATCAGTTGGTTGACTCTGACTTGACAGGTGTGGGAACTCAGTCTCATCATACACATGATTAATTCTCGACTTGTTGAAATTAGGTCTAGACTTAGAAGTTAATCGTAGGCGCATTTCTAAATAATCTTTACGGCAAGGGCATTTAGGATCGTCGGACCTGTGATTCGAGTTTCTTAAGTTCTTTTGGCTACAGTTGTGGCATTTATAAACAACATTACTCCCTTGAGTGTTTTTGGCCAATACACACTCAGTCTGGTCGTGATTGCCAGCACAAACTGCGCAGACGATAACTCTATTGCAGTTTTTAGCTCCATGTCCGTACATAGAGCACTTCGTACATTGCGTAGGCCCTTTATTCCCTTTAAGAGGTCTTCTCCAGTAAACAGCAATATTGCAAAAGTACTTTATTTTCATAATATCATTTTTTGACACTTCTTGTTTGTTAAACTCAATCAAGTATATAGCGTCATCAGCTGTAGTCCTTTTGGTTACGATTTCTTTGACACTTACTGGGTTTATGTTGTGCATTTTAATCAATTCCTCCTTTAAAAGTTTTGCGTCTGTTCTTGGCAAACCAAATAACACTAACTTAAAGTGCTTTACGTCTTTAACTTCGTGTGTATAAAAACTGTACTTCAGTTCACTCAGCTTTTTTAACGCAGCTTCATACAGGACCATTGTATTGCATGTAACCTTAGTTCCAATTGTCATTCTCTTGAAGAAGTACTCCTCACCAAGTATTTCCCAAACTTTTGAGAAACTGTGACACGAGTCTACCACTATTGGTGGAACCCTTTCTTTGACGGCTCTTGCCTCTTCTTCTTCTTCATTTGCTAGCAAATGAAACCTGTTACTAGGGCCAGGATCAATCCTTATCGTCTTAAATTTGGGACTATTCCCAAAGTATTCTCGCTTCTGGCTAGCCATATTGGAAGCGATTTAAAGGAAAAATTAAATTTTAAAGAAAAATCACACACGAGCAAAAAATAACACGTTGTTTACAACTCAAGGCAATGTTGCCAGATGAATGTCCGACTTATTAAATTAAAATTCATAGGTTACACACGATAACCAAAACGATTACACGTGGCTGATTAAAGCAACCACCAATACAGTACAGGCCCAACTATAATATACATAAGCTGGTTTAAGCTAATGTCAAAAAATGAACGAAAAGTCTGTCAAATGCTTAAGCAACTTATTGAAGACTTTTAGGTGGCTACAATGTACTTACATGAATCTAAAAACTATCATGACACAGTTGCACATTTGTTTTATTCGTACTTTTGAAAAATAATAATTTTTTTCTGAATAAATTAAATTTGTTAACAAAAAGGTGTTAAATAAACATATTTTATATACCTAATACCATTCGTATACAAATTAATAATTATTTTTAATAGTTTTAAGACAATTTCGAAAGAAAAATTTAACATTTTTGGCTTGTTGTGTAATTTTGGCCAAAAGTACTCAAAATACAGCGGTGTGCATCACTCAACTCATAAACAATAAAATGCTCTTTCTTTTTAATTTCGATTATTATACAACGCCTCCCTTTTTTCTTATAAAAACTTCTTGTTTTAAACATTTTATATTAAATTTATATATAATTTGTTCACTTTTATTCTCCATTACATTTTTTTACGAATATACATTCATATCTAAAACACAAAGCACAAACAGCTGTTTCCGTACGGAATGTGCGATCGGTTTCGGACTTTGCTTAAGCAAATGACATTTGACGAAACTCAACGAAAAGTTTTGTTAAGTCGCAATTTACATTAGACAGAAAAATGGGCAGACAGACGAGATTTGTAGGCAAGGGGTTGAAGAGGTAGAGTGTGTATTTCATGACTAGTGTACTGGACATTTTTTCGTTTCTCTTTTCTGCTTTTCGCTTTTTTCTTTGTTGCTTCACTTTATATTTCTCAAGTCGGCCTCATTTTAATGAGTTTATATTAAACACACAGATTTTGAAACACACAAACATGTAAAGAATATAACACAGAAAATAAAATGTGCAAAAATCTGTCTGTCTTGTTTATGTCCAATGTAAATTGTTTAAGCAAGAGCAAAAGAGAATTCAAAAAATGTCTGCCCTGTTTCTGTCCTATGTAAATTGCGACTAAGTACATTATAGTTTGCCACAAATGTTTTATATGTAATTGCACAGTTGCTTAAGTTGGCTTAAGGCTCAACTACAATATGCATAAGCTGGCTTAAGCTAGTGTCAAAAAATGAACGAAAAGTCTGTCAAATGCTTAAGCAACTTATTGAAGACTTTTAGGTGGCTACAATGTACTTACATGAATCTAAAAACTATTATGACACAGTTGCACATTTGTTTTATTAGTACTTTTGCAAAATAATAATTTTTTTTTTTTTAATAATGAAATTTGTTAACAAAAAGGTCTTAAATAAACATATTTTTTATACCTAATACCATTTATATACAAATTAATAATTATTTTTAATAGTTTTAAGAAAATTTCGAACGAAAAATTAAACATTTTTTGCTGTTTGTGTAATTTTGGTAAAAAGTACTAAAAAATACAGCGTTGTGCATTACTCAACTCATAAACAATAAAATGCTCTTTCTTTTTAATTACGATTATTATACAACGCCTACCTTTTTTCTTATAGAAATTTATTTTTTATTCATTTTATTTAAATTTAAATATAATTTGTGCACTTTCGTTCTCCATTGCAATTTTTTATAAATGTACAATCATATATAAAACACAAAGCACAAACAGCTGTTTCCGTACGGAATGTGCGATCGGTTTCGGACTTTGCTTAAGCAAATGACATTTGACGAAACTTAACGAAAAGTGTTGTTAAGTACATTATATTTGCCACATATGATTTATATGTAATTGCACAGTTGCTTAAGTTGGCTTAAGCTAGCTTATGCATATTATAGTTGGGCCTTAAGATTGTTCGTAGGTAGATAACAATGTTTCCTTTTTCTTGTAAAAAAAGTTGCTTGCGTCTTATTAGGATTAATTTTAATCTTCCATTTACAGTAGTACTTCTCCAATCGATACAATGAGCGTTGAATTTCAGTCGGTATATTCTGACTGAGTTCATGAGTATAGTAAATTGCCAAATCATCGGCATAAGCGGCAAATTTACACGGACTAATTAAGGGCATGTCAGCGCAATAAATATTGTACAAAATTGGTCCAAGAACAGAGCCCTGCGGCACGCCTGCTGGAATACTGTTCAAGTCGGAAAAACAATTACCTACAGAAACACAAAAATTTCTTTCACACAAAAAGTTTTTGACTAACTTTACCAGGAATAAAGGGAAGTTAAATTGGAGCATTTTAAAGAATAAGCCGCAGTGCCAAACTGAGTCAAATGCTTTTTCAACATCAAGTAGTACCAGCGCGGTCGACTTTTTTGATACCAACCCATTTTTGATATCATTACAAATTCTTTTGACCTGATGTATAGTTGAGTGAGATCTTCTGAAACCGAATTGTTCGTCAGGTAATATATTGTTAGTGTTTAGAACGTGCAAAATTTTCTCACTTACGATTTTTTCAAGAATTTTTCCCAGACTACTTAATAAACTTATAGGCCTGTAGTTTTCGGGTTTATTAGACATTTTGCCAGGTTTGGGAATAGGTATAACTTTATCAGTTTTCCAAGTATTTGGAAAGTACTGCAAGACCAAACAAGAGTTGTATATGTTGGTTAGAAAGCGAACAGCAATCCTAGGTAGATTTTTTAACATTTGGTTATTTATTTCATCAAGACCACAAGATTTTCTAATTTTAAGATCACCTATAATAATCTGAACCTCGCTATCAGTGATTTGTTCTGTGGAAGGAGTAATAATGTCAAGGGTATTAAAATTATCAATCACCTGATTAACCATATTAGTATGATTAATTGATCCTAATCATTAAAGCTGAAAAAAATTAAAAAAAAACCTGAACTTGAAACGTGAAAAAAATATAGGTGGGCGTGGTTTTTGGCCCGCAGCCTCTAAAGGAATGATCCGATGTTGCTGAATTGCAATGTATATTCTTAATATTAAATATATGTTATGTTACAGTCATGATTTTCATTTTCAAAGAAATAATGAAATTTTTGTTTTAATTTTTCGAAAATTGAGTGTAAAAATTTTTTTGTAAAAATATTTTTTTAAAAATTTTTTGTAAAATTTTATACGAAAATTTTTTGGAAAATTTTTTAAAAATTTTTTTTTTCGAATATTTTTCTGTGAAATATCTTTTTGAAAATGCTTTGTAAATTTTTTTGTAAATATTTTTAAAAAATATTTTAAAATTTAAAAAAATTTTTTTTTTTAAAAATTTGATTGAAATTTTTTTGTTAAATTTTGGACCTTTCTCCAATCTATATTGAGTTAGAATGGTCAGACTAAAGCAAAAAAAAAATCCTTACAAAAAAAAATTTCCTCATATTGACACATGGGGGGTCCTTTTAATTGCTCCTATTTATCAGTGGGTACCCTGTGGGTCCATTGGCTACCTATATGTGTATTGCTTTCTATTAAGGTCACTAAAACAAATCAAAGCAGAAAAACCCTACCAATCTAAAAACAAACAAAAATCGCCCCTCGCAGGGGGTTATTGATCCCCCGAGATCTGTATGCACTCCTTGCGATCTACCTATCGCAGTCTAATATTTATTTGAGAAAAAAAGGCAAAACAGAATCATTAAAGCTGAAAAAAATTTAAAAAAAACCTGAACCTGAATCTGAAACGTGAAAAAAATATAGGTGGGCGTGGTTTTTGGCCCGCAGCCTCCAAATTAATGATCCGATGTTGCTGAATTGCAATACCAAAATTTTCGAAACTATGCCTGACAGATTGGTGTGCTTAAATTTTTTGTATCTCTTCTGGTGCCTTGGCAAATGACATTACCACACTAACACGGACAGACGGACGGACAAACAGACGGACATCGCTTAATCAACGTCTCTATGTATAAGGATCCAGAATATATATATACTTTATGGGGTCGGAAATGAATATTGTAGAAATTACACACGGAATGACAAACTTATATATACCCTTTCCACCTGTGGTGAAGGGTATAAAAATATGTTACTCTATATACACACATACATACATACATATGTATATTCTTAATATTAAATATATGTTATGTTACAGTCATGATTTTCATTTTCAAAGAAATATTGAAATTTTTGTTTTAATTTTTCGAAAATTGTGTGCTATAAGCTTTCAAACAACATTGACGGCAAACAAAATATGTTTTGAGGGAGTATGCACATCGATACGTTTTCTCCACACAGAAGAAAGTTAACATTATATCTTCCCCAATTCTGCAGACCCTTTGTTAATGTGCAAACAAAACAATGTCTCGTCAAGGCGTAATGTAAAATAGACGGGGAAAATATTCTTCAATTTTAGCGATTTTTAGTTTTTAGTGGCTGGGTACAACATTCAGTGTATTCGGTTACTCGTTTCAAACAGCAAAAATATATGTGGTTACTTAGCGCCATAGTTGTTTTTGAATCTACTACATAAATCGAGATATTACATTTCTGCTAGAAAAAAATAAAGATATTTAACACAAAATAAATAAAAATGGCTTCAAAGAGTGAGGTTCGCTCATTTCTAATGCCTAGAGATCCAAGTATTGATCGAAGATTTCGTCCTTGTCCACAAAAACGTGAACGACTTTTTAGCGAGATTGAGGAAGAGCGTTCTCTTTATGATGAAAGTGATAGAGACAGTGCGGACGATGAATATGATGAAACTCGAATCACTGGTGATGCTATGACGGAATGCATAGATTCAAGTGCAACGGTGGAAACTGGGGCTTTGGTTTATTTAAGATTGAAACCAGTAGATTTACCTTCTTCGTCTTATTCAATATCGGTAGAAGGTAAAGTTCTAATAACCGGTCCACCCACAGAATCTTGTAGCACCAGTAGAAATAAAAATTCCATGGAGAAACACCACAGTTTTTCAGAAATTTTTGATTCGGAGGTAAGTCAACGAGAAGTCTATGAAAAATGCATAGGGGAAAAGATAATGGCCGAAGAAAGCTTTACAGTTCTAACATATGGCACTTCGGGCTCCGGCAAAACTTTTACTTTATTGGGAGATGACTTGAGGCCGGGTATAATACCTCGTTCTCTAGAAAACATATTTACTCTGTATCAGTCCAATATACATCCAAATCCTCTTGCTAAATTAGTAAATTCTAGAACAACATTTCTTGATGACAACCTAGTAGAAAAAGAAAGCCTGTTGCGACGTAAGGTCCTGGACAATTGTAAAAACATGGAAACAAATTATTTATAACTTCAGCATTCTATACGTAATGACCACCATTTTGAAACAATGTCTTTTGATGATGTTTCCGTTTTTATATGGGTTACATTTGTAGAAATCTACAATGAATTGGTATATGATTTGCTAGCTCCCATCAAATATAATTAAGCTTCTACGTCAATAGTCAATGTAACCCGTAAGAATTTAAAAATCGTTTGTAATGACGGTCACATTTTTATTAAAGGCGTAACATCAATATACGTAAAAAGTAGTTTGGAGGCCTTAAAACTTTTGCGGTCAGGTCTGCAAAAGGTTACCTACGCTTCAACATCAATTAATGCCAACTCCAGTCGTTCACATTGCGTATTTTTTGTCGATGTCTTAAAATACTATCGTAACGGCGTTTATACAGAGACTTCATATAAATTTTGTGACTTGGCCGGTTCGGAGCGTTTGGATAAGACTGGTAACATGGGTTCCCGCCTGAAAGAGGCACAACGTATCAATACTTCTCTTATGGTTTTAGGACGTTGTTTAGATGCCGCAAACAACATAGCTTCTTCAGCATTAAATAGGAAAGAACGCATACCTCTTAGGGAATCTAAATTGACAATGATACTTCAGGCGGCTCTTCAAGGCAGAGAAAAATTAGCCATGATTGTTAATGTGACTCCCACTGATAAGTACTATGAAGAAAATTTAAACGTCCTTAATTTCGCGTCTATAGCAAGCAATATAATATTTAAAGCTCCAGCTGTAAAACAAAACCAATCACGTTACTCAGTATTTAGCACCACACCGGACAATAGTTACATACAGCAATTATTGGAAGAAAACGCTAACTTAAAGGCAGATATTGAAAAACTTGATCGACATTTAGAGCAAAAAAATAATCATGTTGAGCAGCAGAATCAACAACTTGAACAAATTTTTGATGAAACTTACCACCTTAAGGAAGAAAATGAACGTCTGACACATCAACATGCCGAAGAATTATTAAAACAAGAACAAGAGCTACGGAATCAACTAGTAGACTCGTTCAAAACCACCCTAGATGATCATAAAAAGCAATTTGAGTTGCGTATGCAAAGAGAAATCGAAAGTCAGAAACGAATTTATGAATCTCGAATAGAATTTCTAAAACGAAGACATCAGGAAGAATTAGAAGATTTAAGGGAAGAGCTTGAAGGTGGGGAGGAAAAAAATAACTCGGTGGAAAGTTTTGATGAGGATACCTCTATTGCAGTTGTAAACACAAACATTAAAGATAATATAATTGATAATAATATATTGGCGGCCGTGAAGAAGGAAAAAGTTGAAAATGAAACAGAAGATAAAGAAAACATCGATCAAAACTAATTTTTAAACTATATTTATTTATTTAATATTAATTGATTCCATTAAATTTTGTATTTTAAATTTTGATGTTTATTGTATTTGTTTATAGTTTTTACTGTTTCAATAAACGTTTTGTGTTTAGATATGCATATGTTGGCTTCGAGAAACAAAGTTAAATGAAACGCAACTTTTAAGAGCGACAAATTGAACAATCTTTATTTTATTTATTTATTTTAGAACACAATTTAAATTTTATTATTTTTAATTTTTATTTAAACAGTTATCCGTATTTGTACGCTTTAAAACAATTTGTTTTTCACTCGCCCGTTTCTCTTATTAAAAAAGCCCTTAATAATGCAAGAAATTCCTTTATAAAGCAAATGAAAAGAATTTTAAAAACCGCTATTAAGCAATTGGGCAACGAGAAAGAGGAGCAAAGCAAGCATACATACATGTAAATATGTACGAATATATATTATTCATATTTGTGTGTATGTTTGCTTTGAGTGAAAACAAGAAATTATTAAGTAAACATAAGTAAATAGAAACAGTAAAGATTTTTTAAAAACATTAGGGTGGCGGCGGTAACATTCCCCCCTTCGTAAGCGAATTATGGGGCCATGAGCTTGCAATCCTATCTATTACCGACGTCTAGAACAGCTACCTTAGTCACGGGTCTATCCAATGTGCTTGTACTGGTTTTGACTTTAACCCGCCGAACTTGGCCATCATTAGCAGTAGTTGTCTCGATAATGACACCCTTGGGCCAACAATTTCTGGGAAGTGTATCGTCCACAATAACGACTATATCACCAACGGATGGGGGTTTCACCTTCTCGAACCACTTGCTACGGCCGACTAACATTGGACCGTACTCACGAACCCATCTGCTCCAGAAGTGATTGGCAAATTTTTGCGTCTGGTGCCATCGCTGACGGAGATCATAATTGGTTTCACATAGGGGCTTGTGCCCATCAGCAGAGCCAAGTAGAAGATGATTTGGTGTTAATGCATCGTCTTCAGTTGAATCGAGAGCTACAAATGTTAAAGGACGGGAATTTATCATGAACTCGATTTCACACAAGGTGCTTCTCAAGGTCTCGTCATTAAATTTGAAAGCAGGACACATGGCGTAGAGGATTGTTTTCACTGTACGTACTAGCCTTTCCCAAGCACCACCCATATGTGGGGCCGCAGGTGGATTGAACCTCCATTTGATTTCGTGATGTTTTATGAAGACTTGATGTAAGTCGATGTTTTGCTTTTCCTCTCGTAGGACCCTTTCGACTGATTTGAAGTTAGTACCGTTGTCGGTGTATATCTCCTTCGGGGAACCACGTCGACTTATAAAATTTTGAATGCACATGATACACGAGCTGGTATCTAGGCTGTGGGCGACTTCAATATGTATAGCGCGAACTGTCAAACATGTAAAAACAACGCCCCATCTTTTTTCACTACGTCTCCCTACTGCTACTTGTAAAGGGCCAAAAAAGTCGATACCGACATAAGTAAATGGACGCTCAAAGGAACCCAATCTTGCTGCAGGCAGAGATGCCATTAATGGAGGATGTGGAACTGCTGACTCGTTCTTACAGCGTTGACATTTTCTTCGCATACTTTTATAAAGTGCTCTTAGCTTTGGGATGTAAAATCGTGACTTTATTTTGGACATTGTAGCTTCATGAAGACAATGATGATAATCTTCATGGTAACTTCGGACCAACAAAAAGGTTATGTAGTGACCATGAGGCAAAATTATGGCGTTGTTGCAATTCAGGGACTCGACTCTACCATAGGCACGTATTACTCCGTCTTCATCGAGAAAAATATTAAGCTGCTTAAGTTTACTTCCGGCAGGCAGCTTCTTACTATTTTTAAGGCACCATATTTCTTCGTCAAATTCGCTGGCTTGGGCATATTTAAACAAAATGTTCTTAGCCCTTTGTATGTACTCAAAACACATGAGCTGCGGCTTTTCACCTCGAATTCTGGACTTCAATTTTTCAATGTAAAGGACGAAGTGAGAAAGAGCCAAGTATAGTCGTTTCCAGGACGAAAAATATTTGGTATTGATTGTGAAACCACTAGCCTTATCGATAATAAGAAGATGATTTCGTATTTCTTCATTATTGACGACGTTGAGTTCTGGACATTTGGGCCATGTATGTTTCTCGTCTTTCAGAAATGCAGGACCATTGAGCCATATACCGTCGTCTGAACTATGAATTTTCGTTGCACGGTCTGCAGGGTTTAATTTGGACGCTACCCAATTCCATTGCGTCACGTTGGTAGTTTCTAAGATTTCGCCAACTCTGTACATGACGAACGCCTTAAAATTTTTGGGATCCATGGAGAGCCACTTTAGAACGGTTTTCGAATCGGACCAAAAGAAGCTCTCTTCACAGCTGAGACGCGTGGTGCTTCGAATTTTTGACGCTAGCCTTGAACCAATTAAAGCAGCTTGAAGCTCTAGTCTTGGTATGGATATTGGTTTTAGCGGAGTCACCTTCGATTTAGCAGCTACGATTCGCACATCGACATCGTCATTGCACTGGATTCTGAAGTAGCTTACTGCAGCATATGCATTTTCACCAGCATCGACAAACGTATGCAGCTGGACCTTGGTCGTTATTTTTAGGAGCCTCGAGTAGCACCGAGGGATGAATATAGATGATATCCTAGTCAGATTAGATAACCATGAGGACCATTTCAATAAAAGTTCTTCGGATAAGTCGTCGTCCCATTTTATTCCTGAGCGCCAAATATCTTGTAGGAGCATCTTGAGTCCAATCGTATAATGGGCTACGAATCCCAAAGGATCGAAAATTGACATTAGGACTTGCAGAACTTCCCTCTTAGTAGGGACCACATGTGGCTGAAATACATCCCTTCGGAGCCTCGAGAATCTAGAATTATATTGGAAAACGTCATTATTTGATTCCCAATACATACCAAGTATTTTTTCTATAGCCTTGAATGAGGTTTGCGTTGTTGAGCCATCATCGCTTAAATGTTTTCGTACGCTTTCAGAGTTTGTTACCCAGTTCCTCATATGGAATCCACCAGATGCATGTATTGTGCGTACTTGGACCGCTAGTTCCATCGCCTCTTCCTCGGTATCCACACTGTCAATAAAATCGTCCATATAGTGGTATTGTTGAATTGCTTTAACGGCTCGTGGGTACTGGTCACGAAATTCATCTGCATTCTTATTCCGAATGTAATGGGCTATAAAGGGTGCGCAGCTTATACCAAATGTTAGGGCCTTCATTACGTACTCACAGCGCTTGTTGTTGTCGCCATTTTCGAACCACAAAAATCTTTGAGCATGCATATCGTCGTCTCTAACGTTAATACGATGAAACATTTCTGCAATATCGCCACATATAGCGATTTGACCCACACGAAATTCTATTAAAATGCTAAAAAGTGACGTAAGTAAATCAGGACCACAAATTATAAAGTCATTCAGGGACTTATTATGCGACTTCGCTGCTGCGTCCCAGACCAGACGAACTTTGCCAGGTTTATTTGGATTAAGAGCGACAAATATTGGCAGGTACCATGTATGTCCCTCATATGATGACCTTTCTGCTTCTTGCACCTTTCTCGCGTATCCTTTAGAAACTAGTTTGTCTATTTCCGCTTGCATAGTCTGCTGTAGTAGCGGGTCTTTGACAAACTTCTTTTGGAGACACTTTAGGCGATGGCTTGCTACTTGATAGCTCTCGGGCAGCATAGGGACATCATCTTTCCACAGTAGTCCAACTTCGTATTGCTGATTCTTCTTGATGGCTGTGGTTTCAAGTATCTTCAAAGCCCTGTTGTTTTCGGGCGACAAAATAGATTTCTCTTTCGGGGCATCTAGGTTAAAATATTCCTTGACTTCATCGTGCAGAACCCTATATCGTTTTTCGCATTCACAGGTATCGATGTTCAAGGACGAAGCCTGGCTTGAATCGGAGCCACTACCCTGAAGGGTCCACCCCAATCGAGTTTTTGTTGCAATGGGCTGATCTCGACCACCTTCCCTTATTTTCAATGGAACAGCAACTCTCCAGTTATTAAGACCAATTAGGACCATGGGTTTAGCGTTATTGTACGATTGAACCGGTAAACCTTTGAGATACGGATAGGCTTTCACGATGTCATCAAAATTAATTGACTGTATGGGCAGACCAAGATTGCTTACAGTACGAACATTATGAAGTGTAAATCTACTATCGCTGCTTGGACCAGATACCTCAATATTAATTTTGACGGAATTTTTTTCGGATCGTGTTGTATTACCGATCCATCGTAGCTCCAGGGGTTCCTTCTCACCAGAGAGCCCCAATTTGTTAAAAAGACCTTGTTCCATTAAGGTCACTGATGATCCTTCGTCTAGAAAGGCAAACGTTTCTAAAGACCCACCATTGTAATGTAGTCGAATCGGGAGTATTCTGAAATACGGTTTATTATTGCGGCCGTTGTGAGCATTCACGCTTCCACTGGGAGCAGATATGGCCATTTGTGCTGTGTTTGGATGGGCCGACGTAATATATTTGTGCAACAAAGGATGGTGTTTTGCGTTACAATTTGCAATATCACACAATTTCTTCGAAAAACACTTGCGCCGATGAGCATTCAAACACTGGCGGCACAATTTATTTTCTTTCACCACATTCCACTTTGAATCTAAACTTAATGATTGGAACTCACCGCAATTTTGGACCTTGTGTTCCTCACTCTTACAATAAACGCAGAGTAAGTATCTGGTAGCAGGTTGTTCTGAATGAGTATTGACCGGAGCACTTCTCTTGGAGCCGACAGGAGACACAACTTGGCTAGCAGCAGCAGCTATATTATAGATCCAATCGCTGAAGGATTTCACCACTGGAACCTTGTCGTCCTTAGCATGCATCGCCCAATTGAGCTTGTGGTTGTTGGGCAACTTATCGACCAGCGTTTTTACCAACAACGGGTTGTTCAAATGGGCCACCAAATTACATGCCTCCATTGTTGAGCAAATATTCCGTATGGTTAGAGCATACTCGATGATGCTATCGAGCCTATCCTTTAGCGGTGGAATCTTGGTTGCCTTTTCAATCATGCTATCAAGAATGTGCTCTGGGCGACCAAAACACATCTCTAGAGTCTGGATGATTTCATTCACCATAGATGGGATGAGAAGTTTACTTTTCACCAGCTCCTTCGCTCGGCCCTTTAGGCACGACTGCAATCGCATTAGATTCTCACCGTCAGTATAACCAGCGATCTCAGTACTATTTTTGTAGTTGCTAATAAATAGGGGCCAGTCTTCGGGATTACCATCGAAATTCGGTAACTCCTTAGGTATTACCTGTCTGGCTGCGATTTGTGAGGCAGTTGGCTGAAAGGAACTTTGATTACAAAAGGAATTCAAATTTTGGGACACATCACCTTGGGATAGGATACTATATTTTTTCTCCAAATACTTCCGCTGCAATTCCTTTTCCTCTTCCAGCATCTGCAACTGTAATTGTGCGTGAGCTGACAAAGAACCACTCGACGTACTTGGGCCAGATTGACTATTTATATTTTGTCCACACTGTTCACCTGCAGCTGGTAGTATCTTGTCTTTAGCCACTACTGGATTACCTAGAGCATCTTTGTTGAAGTATTCATGCACTATTCTATGGACAACTTTGGGCTGATTAGGCGGATGCACGGTATTTTTCCCTTCCGATGCTCCGTGCGCACCTGGAAAGGATCTTAAAATATGGCTAGTTGGTGATGAGGCTGCCAGTAAATCTGCACTGAACTCCTCTGTAACATTAACAAGTGGCAGTGTATTCGTTCCTCTTGTTGAAGTTTGCGTGGGGACACTATTTTTTAACGCAACGGGCTGATCCTTACCGCAGGAGCAATTCCAGCTCACGTCGGCCACATCACTATTGACTCCAACACACTCGAAATGGAACCACTTGTCGCACGAGTCGCACTGCACCATACGATCGGTGTCTTTTAATTCGCACTTGTTGCAATTAAAATCTGTTTGAGCCATTTTCTTTTTATTTATTATAGACTCGATTTTAATTTATTTTATTTTTTAAGCGCACTAGTTGTTCTTTTATTTGAAAACTTTTAAAATTGTTTTAAAGAATTGTTGGCTTCGAGAAACAAAGTTAAATGAAACGCAACTTTTAAGAGCGACAAATTGAACAATCTCTATTTTATTTATTTATTTTAGAACACAATTTAAATTTTATTATTTTTAATTTTTATTTAAACAGTTATCCGTATTTGTACGCTTTAAAACAATTTGTTTTTCACTCGCCCGTTTCTCTTATTAAAAAAGCCCTTAATAATGCAAGAAATTCCTTTATAAAGCAAATGAAAAGAATTTTAAAAACCGCTATTAAGCAATTGGGCAACGAGAAAGAGGAGCAAAGCAAGCATACATACATGTAAATATGTACGAATATATATTATTCATATTTGTGTGTATGTTTGCTTTGAGTGAAAACAAGAAATTATTAAGTAAACATAAGTAAATAGAAACAGTAAAGATTTTTTAAAAACATTAGGGTGGCGGCGGTAACAGCATATATAATTGAACAATAATAAAACTATGCCGGAAAAATATTTCTTGGCAATCGTTACGGTTGCTATTCTGTATTGCTATTCTGCTTAGTTTTATTTTGGCATAGCCATTTTTAACTATTTTCCTTTACCAAACTCGAATATCGGTATAAAACCAGATTAAAAGTTTTTTATTGATTTTTTGTAAAATATGTATATATGTAGCTCTATTCCTTGTTTTTATTTAATAATAAAAAATTTGCCAGTTTTGAATAACTTGATTAAGGAAAAATAAAAAATTAGAGAAATAAAGTATGGTTTTAGAAAATATTTATGTACATATTTATAATCATAGGTTATTCCTTTTTTAATAGACATATGTTAATTAGGGTGGAACGTTGGTATATGGCAGAAAATAATTGTATTACCCGTTCAAATAGTGATATTTCTCTTTTAATGTGAAGTTATTCTACATAGTTTTTTTGTGATTGAACAACATTTTGAGGTTCCATAGAAGCCTTGAACATGTTTTTTGTCAGTAAATCTTATATAGTTATATTTTATTGGTGGGTTTTCATATTTATTATTATTTTAATTTCATTAAAACTAATCCTAAAATAATGCAAAACATAAAAATTTGTTATCTATTGTCATTTTATAAACTTTTTCACGTTTTAATATCTAAATGGGGTATAAAAATATGATTTTCTTTAATTTACATTTTTTCTTGGTGTAGTAAGAGATATGATATTGTAATGATTTTTCTTTGACTTAAGCGGCCATCATCGGAAAATTGGTGTAACACCAAACTATTTAATTAGGAGAAAATTGGGATTTTAAATTTGGTAATAATTTAATTTTGCATTTATAAAAAGGACTTCCAAATTTACAATAGCTGTATATTTTTGTATTTATTAAGTTAGTATTATAGGAAACAGTTTAAAGTGCTATATTCGGCCGTGCCGAATGTTCTATATTTACCACGGTGATTTTATTTATACAGACATGTACAGCATTATCCATATTGTTGACTCTTTACTTAAATTAAGTGGTATGAGAAAAATTCATTATTCATGCTTTAAAGAAATAGAAGACATACGAAAACAAATTGTTGACAGTTGGCTACAACTGTCGCCGTGTTGTCAGCTACTTAATGATATTGAAGACGACAACTACATTGTAAACTATGACATTTTTGTAGAAATACTTATATTGCTTTTATAAAATTAAATAACTTTTCCAAAAAATTATAAATATTTCCTCCAAAACTTCAAAAATTTTTGTTTATATATGAATTTGTAATTTACAATTTTGTGACATTTTCTTTTGTTGAATAAAATAGAAATTAGCCTAAGTTGACGACAGCTACAACGGTGGTCGTGTAGCCATGTAGCTATACTGGCTTCAAAATAATCGTTTACCTATAAACGACTGTATTTTATTTTTGACAGTTTGTAGTCGGTATCCTGATGATGTCTATGTATTTAATGCACCTAGGTTTTAAAACAGATATCGTCTATTTAAAAATCAAACGCATTTAAAAAATATGTCACTCTGTATACATACATACATATGTACATACATACTCGTACATATGTACATTCATATGTATATTCTTAATATTAAATATATGTTATGTTACAGTCATGATTTTCATTTTCAAAGAAATATTGAAATTTTTGTTTTAATTTTTCGAAAATTGAGTGTAAAAATTTTTTGTAAAAATATTTTTTTAAAAATTTTATTCGAAAATTTTTTGGAAAATTTTTTTTTCGAATATTTTTCTGTGAAATATCTTTTTGAAAATGCTTTGTAAATTTTTTTGTAAATATTTTTAAAAAATTAGAATTAGTTGTCGGTGTCGCTTTATGTACTGCAGTATGATTGGTTTTTACCATATCCGCGTATGAAACATGTTGGGTTGTTGGTTGGGCTAACTGAGGGTAATGAGCATTTGCTCGATATTGTGGGTGCTTAGCAAGAGAATTTGATTTTTGAGTGGTTTTCCTTACCATGGAAAAAACTGGACAGCCTCTGTAGTTAGCAGTGTGGTTTCCACCGCAATTGCTACATTTTTTAACTTTCGAGTCATCCCTTGCTTTGTCGCATTGGGCGGAACAATGTAGCTCTCCACACACAACGCAAACCGGAGGCAATTTGCAGTAAGCCCTAGTATGACCATATTCTTGGCAATTTAGACACTGTACGGGTCCTGATCGCTTATGCGGTTCCTCTACGCTTATTTTGCGGTACAACAGATATCTTAAATTATAGATAGGGTGCGTTTCGTTCTTTTTCAATCGCATATCTCCAGGTTCCAGTTCAACGCGAAATAGAGGTTGAGGGACACATAAAACATATTATATATGTACATACATATTATGTATGTACATATGTATGTACTGTGTACTATAAGAATTATAAAAGAAAGAAATTAAAAAAGAAAACGAAAACAAAAACGAAAACAGACATACAGACAGACAAAAAATATATAATAATTAATATTTGTGTACATACATATGTATGTATATATTATTGAAAAAAAAAATAAATACATATATAACAGTCAAGAAATTAAAAATTTGTTGTTTTCAAATTTGCCTTTGTTTTGCAACAAAAAACATTGATAGTTAGTATTTAAATTTTGAGAAGTAACGGATTTTTTTTTGTATTTAATAACGAAACAAGGTTTTTGCTGCTTTAAAATTTGTATAATCTTGATTAATGTTTTACTTACCGCGTGTGCTTTAAACAGTAAGGTCTATTTTTGGTTTTGTGAAAATAAATAAGTAAAGCAAAAATTAAAAAAAAAATGGAATTCTCAGATTTTGATAGTGATGATAGCGTTCTGGATCCTACGTACATAAATGATGACATTCCAACCATATCACGGTTTGCAAAACGAAGAGGAGCAAGTGTATTAAAAAATGAACAAAAAGAAATGGTAATAGCTTCACCGACTACGTAAGTAAACTTTACTAAAATAATTTGAATATACATACACACATACATACATACATACATACATACATACATACATACATACATACATACATCATACATACATATGTATGTACATATGCAGAAAATTTAGAAATATCTCACTTCTAGGGATAGTCAAATTGAGACAGACGAAGCAAACAACAATATAAACACCAGAGGAGCAAATAGGATTCTGTTTAACAGCTATTTTAATATAATAGAAAAAAGAGAAATTACATTATTTCTGCAGGGAATGGGAGGAATAATTGCTGAATGTAGACTTTGTTTTCAAAAAGTGAAAGGGTCGCTACGTGTTAGCTCCAATTTTATTCGTCATTTGAGAAATCGACACACAAAAGAATACGAGCAGTATGAAAAAAATAAAAAAATTGAAAACGAAGAAAATTTAGCTAGGAATTTTGACCAAAGAGTTTTAATGTTCCTAGCTGCCACATTTAGTTCTCTTAGTGTAGTTGATAATCCTGAATTTCGAAACCTATTTAAAGGATTTCCTGTAAAATTAAAAAGTAGACGAATAATGAAAAACATATTGGAAGAAAACCATACTTTGTGGGTATATAATACGACTATAGAGCTAAAAGAAATCCCCTATGTTTGCACTACTGCCGATATCTGGTCATCACGTCAAAGATCGTTTTTCGGTTATACCTGTCATTATATTATACCGAACACTTTGAAAAGGAAAAACCTTGCATTGGCGTGTCGCAGATTCTCTGGAGCTCATACTCACGATAAAATAGCGGAAATGTTGAACAACATCCACAGAGAGTATGGAATAGACAGCAATAAAATTGTACTCTCAATAACAGATAATGGATCCAACTTCTGCAAGGCCTATAAAGAATTTGGCATATTAAGTAAATATACATACATATATACTTATAACATTTGTCAAACTTTGCATTATTATCATATGTGGTCTTATGTAGAAAATTCAACACAAGAAGACAACGATTCGGACGATGATGAAAACTATGATGATGATACTAATTACGAAATGGACAATAGCAATTTGACATTACCACATCATTTTAGGTGCGCTAGTCACACTCTAAATTTGTTAGCTACAACCGATTTCCTTAAAAGTATAAAAAGTTATGAAGAAATTAATTTTCGTCATAAGCAAGCTTTTACTCGGTAACATATTTAATTTTTTGTATTAAAATAACCATTAATTTAATAATTTGTTTAGTTGCTATAATATTTGGAAAAAGTGCAATCGACCGAAATCAGCAGAAGTTATTCAAAGCGTTTTGTCCAGTTACTCGATGGAATTCTCTTTATGATAGTGTTAAATGCTTATTAAATCATAAAGATAAACTATTGATTTTGTGTACAGATTTGGGTGTTACCAAATTTTCATCTCTAGATATCGAGTACCTGGGTAGATATGAAAGTTTAATGGAACCTGTGGCCAATGCTATCGACTTCTTGCAAGGAGAGAATCATATGTATTTCGGATATTTTATTGCAGCTATTATATCGCTAAAAGTAAAGCTCCAAAGACTATTAGAGAGCAATAATCTTGGAGAGCTAAGTGGAGTGTGTGCAGAACTAATTACTGCATTAACTCAAAGATTTGAAGTATACTTTAAAGGTAATATTAAATATTTATTGTGTATAATATTTAATTTAAAACAGTTTGAACATTGAAAAATATTCTATAGATATATTAAACATTAAAACCATTGCCTTCGCTTTATTTTTATACACACTAAATATTTATTATTATAATTACATACTTTTTAAAGGAGGTAAAGAAGCTGAAGTGGCCTTGCTTGCAGGAGCGTCTCATCCAGACATCAAACTACGGTTTTTTACCAATTTTGCAGCAAACAGCACCCCATTTAACTGTAGACGCATTGAAGCAGAGCAAGCTTCAACATCAATATCGTCAGTTATTGAAAAGAATCAATAAGTTCAAACAATACTTCTGAAATTGGATTCCTAGATTTTGGTGAAATTGATAGTAAGTAAATTAAAAGATCGGTAAAATAACTAGCCGTCTAATACTTATTATATTAGGACCTTCAACACTGGTACAAAATGATAGCATACGAACGGAATTGGACACATTTCTGTTGGATTCTGAGACTGGATTGCTTTGTCTTAACAAATATCCAGTTATTAGGCAAATGTTTTTTAAATTCAACACGCCTTTGCCTTCTTCTGCACCAGTGGAGCGTTTGTTTTCCTTTAGTGGAATGGTAGACGCTCCCAGAAGAAACAAACTAAGCGATAGAAGCTTTGAAATGCTTGTTTTGCTTAAAGCAAATAATTTATAGAATTTGAATAATCCTAATTTATCCATTTGTTTATTAAATTATAAAAATTTTGTTAAACTAAAAATTAAATTAAATAAAATTTAATTTTTAATGAAGTATTAGTCTTCTCATTTGAATTAGTGCACAAAAAAATTGATAAATCAAATTGACTGTCAAATTGAATGCAAAATTTCTTCTTGCAATCAACTTGAGTGAAGAAAAAAAAGTTGCAATATATTGCTGATTGCATTTTTTGAAATCAAAATAATTAAATTTTAGTGCAAAGATTTTTTAACTCACTACCACTAATGTTGATTGAGGCTGCAAATTTTGCAATCACCATTAGAAATCAAAAAAATGAATGCAATAATTTTGCAATATCACTCAGTGTGAGTGAAGATTGCAGATTTAGTGCACTACCCCCAACTATGTTTATAATAAAGAAATAATAGATACCAACAGAATGTAATGCATAATAAAGAACTTAATCCTGAATAATTATTAATTCATTAATAAAAAATAGTTCAAATAAAAAAAATTTACATTAAATATTATAATAATTGTATTAAAACCAAACATTATTAAGTTTAATTTATGTAGTATACATTTTTATTTATTTTGAAACGTTAAAATACTTGCATTTGTACTTTTCTTTCAATTTGTCACTAGCAAAATAGCTTTCTAACAATTTCCTAATGGTTTTTGCGTAACTGATGCTTGTTTTCGTACTACAGAGTTGACCTTTCGAAAGGGATTTTTGTTTTTCGTAACAGAGTCGTTCTTTAGATAGGGATTTTTATTTTTCGTTAGAGGAAAAAATCTTCCGCACTTTCGTAATAATTTATACGAAAATCTTAATACACAGTACGAATAGTTTGAACTCGTACATTTTTTCTTTCGAATCGAATTACGCAGTAACCCCCCTGGACTGTCTCAGGGATGTGACACTGAGTAGCCTATTAGGCTTTGTGAAAACCGGGTGGTTTACAAGAACCACCGGTATTGGAGTTCTTTGGGGAACGATGGGGGTTAATGATCGTTGGTGCATCACAATGGGCCTTATTGGCCTCCGAGTGAACTCGCGTTTTTTTTTTTGCGGGCGGCCCATTTAACCTAACCTAAGAGACCTCAAAACTTATAAATCCCACGAAATCCCACACCGATCACTATTTGAACGGGTAATACAAACAATTATTTTCTGCCATATAACAACGTTCCACCCTAATTCACATATGTCTATTAAAAAAGGAATAACCCATGATTATAAATATGTAAAGAATGTAAATATAAAGAATGTAAATAACTGGCAAATTTTTTATTATTAAATAAAAACAAGGAATACGGGTATGTTCTGTATTCCGAAACCGAGTGAAATTGAATAAATTTTTAAAGAAAAATATAACTTAGTTGCGTCTATTATTTTAAAACATTAGCAATCAAGAAAGTTAAATGAATGATCTTTAATCAAATGTATAACAAATAATATCAAAATATTGTAAGATTTAAAAGTTATGACAATTTAAAATTTCATTCGGATTCAATTTCACTCGGTTTCGGATTACAGAACATACCTGATAGAGCTACATATATACATATTTTACAAAAAATCAATAAAAAACTTTTAATCTGGTTTTATAAACTATACCGTTATTCGAGTTTGGTAAAGGAAAATAGTTAAAAATGACTATGCCAAAATAAAACTAAGCAGAATAGCAATACAGAATAGCAACCGTAACGATTGCCAAGAAATATTTTTCCGGCATAGTTTTATTATTGTTCAATTATATATGTATATCTAAACACAAAACGTTTATTGAAACAGTAAAAACTATAAACAAATACAATAAACATCAAAATTTAAAATACAAAATTTAATGGAATCAATTAATATTAAATAAATAAATATAGTTTAAAAATTAGTTTTGATCGATGTTTTCTTTATCTTCTGTTTCATTTTTAACTTTTTCCTTCTTCACGGCCGTCAATATATTATTATCAACTATATTATCTTTAATGTTTGTGTTTACAAGAGGTATCCTCATCAAAACTTTCCACCGAGTTTTTTTTTTCCTAGCTGATAGTCCTGGCAGCTAGTGCTCGTTAAATTTAGTTTTTAATCTTAGAATTCATTCATAAGATTAGATAAATAAATAAATAAATATTTTTTTCCTCCAACCTTCAAGCTCTTCCCTTAAATCTTCTAATTCTTCCTGATGTCTTCGTTTTAGAAATTCTATTCGAGATTCATAAATTCGTTTCTGACTTTCGATTTCTCTTTGCATACGCAACTCAAATTGCTTTTTATGGTTATCTAGGGTGGTTTTGAACGAGTCTACTAGTTGATTCCGTAGCTCTTGTTCTTGTTTTAATAATTCTTCCGCATGTTGATGTGTCAGACGTTCAATTTCTTCCTTAAGGTGGTAAGTTTCATCAAAAATTTGTTCAAGTTGTTGATTCTGCTGCTCAACATGATTATTTTTTTGCTCTAAATGTCGATTAAGTTTTTCAATATCTGCCTTTAAGTTAGCGTTTTCTTCCAATAATTGCTGTATGTAACTATTGTCCGGTGTGGTGCTAAATACTGAGTAACGTGATTGGTTTTGTTTTACAGCTGGAGCTTTAAATATTATATTGCTTGCTATAGACGCGAAATTAAGGACGTTTAAATTTTCTTCATAGTACTTATCAGTGGGAGTCACATTAACAATCATGGCTAATTTTTCTCTGCCTTGAAGAGCCGCCTGAAGTATCATTGTCAATTTAGATTCCCTAAAAGGTATGCGTTCTTTCCTATTTAATGCTGAAGAAGCTATGTTGTTTGCGGCATCTAAACAACGTCCTAAAACCATAAGAGAAGTATTGATACGTTGTGCCTCTTTCAGGCGGGAACCCATGTTACCAGTCTTATCCAAACGCTCCGAACCGGCCAAATCACAAAATTTATATGAAGTCTCTGTATAAACGCCGTTAGTATTTTAAGACATCGACAAAAAATACGCAATGTGAACGACTGGAGTTGGCATTAATTGATGTTGAAGCGTAGGTAACCTTTTGCAGACCTGACCGCAAAAGTTTTAAGGCCTCCAAACTACTTTTTACGTAACGCCTTTAATAAAAACGTGACCGTCATTACAAACGATTTTTAAATTCTTACGGGTTACATTGACTATTGACGTACAAGCTCCATTAGATTTGATGGGAGCTAGCAAATCATATACCAATTCATTGTAGATTTCTACAAATGTAACCCATATGAAAACGGAAACATCATCAAAAGACATTGTTTCAAAATTGTGGTCATTACGTATAGAATGCTGAAGTTGTAAATAATTTGTTTCCATGCTTTTACAATTGTCCAGGACCTTACGTCGCAACAGGCTTTCTTTTTCTACTAGGTTGTCATCAAGAAATGTTGTTCTAGAATTTACTAATTTAGCAAGAGGATTTGGATGTATATTGGACTGATACAGAGTAAATATGTTTTCTAGAGAACGAGGTATTATACCCGGCCTCAAGTCATCTCCCAATAAAGTAAAAGTTTTGCCGGAGCCCGAAGTGCCATATGTTAGAACTGTAAAGATTCCTTCGGCCATTATCTTTTCCCCTATGCATTTTTCATAGACTTCTCGTTGACTTACCTCCGAATCAAAAATTTCTGGAAAACTGTGGTGTTTCTCCATGGAATTTTTATTTCTACTGGTGCTACAAGATTCTGTGGGTGGACCGGTTATTAGAACTTTACCTTCTACCGATATTGAATAAGACGAAGAAGTTAAATCTACTGGTTTCAATCTTAAATGAACCAAAGCCCCAGTTTCCACCGTTGCACTTGAATCTATGCATTCCGTCATGGCATCATCCGTGATTCGAGTTTCATCATATTCATCGTCCGCACTGTCACTATCACCTTCATCATAAAGAGAACGCTCTTCCTCAATCTCGCTAAAGTCGTTCACGTTTTTGTGGACAAGGACGAAATCTTCGATCAATACTTGGATCTCTAGGCATTAGAAATGAGCGAACCTCAGGTTAGGTTAAGCAGGCAGCTGTAGTACACAGCTCACTTGGGTCCACGTATTGGTCCCTTTGTGTTATAGAGCGAACCTCACGCTTTGAAGCCATTTGTTTTTGAATCTACTACATAAAACGAGATTGTACATTTCTGCTAGAAAAAAATAAAGATATTTAACACAAAATAAATACATACTTATTTAATTCAAGCTTTTATATATTGTGTATATCATAAATTAAAAATGGCTTCAAAGCGTGAGGTTCGCTCTGAAGCCATTTTTATTTTAATTTATGATATACACAATACCACCAATTTGAAACAAAGTCTTTTGATGATGTTTCCGTTTTTATATGGGTTACATTTGTAGAAATCTACAATGAATTGGTATATGATTTGCTAGCTCCCATCAAATCTAATGGAGCTTGTATGTCAATAGTCAATGTAACCCGTAAGAATTTAAAAATCGTTTGTAATGACGGTCACGTTTTTATTAAAGGCGTTACATCAATATACGTAAAAAGTAGTTTGGAGGCCTTAAAACTTTTGCGGTCAGGTCTGCAAAAGGTTACCTACGCTTCAACATCAATTAGTGCCAACTCCAGTCGTTCACATTGCGTATTTTTTGTCGATGTCTTAAAATACTATCGAAACGACGTTTATACATAAAACGAGATTGTACATTTCTGCTAGAAAAAATAAAGATATTTAACACAAAATAAATACATACTTATTTAATTCAAGCTTTTATATATTGCGTATATCATAAATTAAAATAAAAATGGCTTCAGAGCGAACCTCACGTGTTAAATATCTTTATTTTTTTCTAGCAGAAATGTACAATCTCGTTTTATGTAGTAGATTCAAAAACAACTATGGCGCTAAGTAACCACATATATTTTTGCTGTTTGAAACGAGTAACCGAATACACTGAATGTTGTACCCAACCACTAAAGCCTAAAAATCGCTAAAATTGAAGAAGAATATTTTCCCCGTCTACTTTACATTACGCCTTGACGCAAATAGGGAAGATATAATGTTAACTTTCTTCTGTGTGGAGAAAACGTATCGATGTGCATACTCCCTCAAAACATATTTTGTTTGCCGTCAATATTTTTTGAAAGCTTATAGCACAGAAAATATAATTTTTACGCTTGATCAACCGATGGCGATCTTTAAAAGTCAAAATTTCATACTAAAAACAGCATTTCATGGCAGACATCGTTGTGCGAACATATGTTCCAACAATGCTATTTGAGCAAGAAAATGACATCGAAAACAACGGTCTTCAGTGCTAGATCACACATGGAGATTTTAGTTGCGCAATTTTTAAGTTTATAGATGTTTACGGGGAGGGAAATAAAAAGGGAAAAATAATTTCCAGTACTCGGCTATTTCGACCAATTCTCTCATTCGCTTTTTTTGTTTATTTGAATATTTGACATTTCCTTTTATTCGTTGTTTCGCTTATTAGTGAAAATATCGTTACAGTTCAAAATAAAGAGAATAATTCAAAGAAAATATTAATAAATAAAAATTGCCTCAAAAAAAAATATACTTTTTTTATCAAAAATAAACTTTTTAAAGCTTGCAATTATTATTTTGTTTATAAAAAATGGCTTTTAAATGGAATCGTGATTTAATTGAAAAGCTGATTACTTGCATTGAACAAAACGATTGCATTTATAATGTAAAATGTAAAGAATATTTGGACAGAGTGAAAAAGGCACAAGCATACAACAACATTTTGAAGGAGATGCAAGCAGTAGCCAGCTCCATTACAATTGATGAAATAAAGAGGAAATGGAAGAATTTAAGAACGCAATATATGCAAGAGCAACGGAGAATAAAGCAGTCCAAAAAAAGTGGAGCTGGGACTGCCGATGTATACGTTACCAAACTTTGGTGCTTCCAGCAACTAAATTTTTTGCAAGTGCATACAAATCTTAGGGAAAGCATAAATAATAAAGAGGTGAGTAATGAAACGATTTTTAAATTCATTTATTCTAACATATGTATGTATGTTATATTAGGTCTTAATCCAGGAGTTACAAAGCGAAATAGGCAGCATTGAAGAAAATTCTATTGATGAACCTCCACCTAAGAGAAAAAAGGTATGTTTGGATATTTAATGTGTGTACATATGTATTAATGTATGTAATATTTATTAAATTAGGGCTCCAGTGCAATAAACGTTTTTCGAAACGAGGTTGAAAATTTCAAAACCATCATAAATCAAAAGAAAACCGAAAAGAAATTTGCATGGCTTGGAAATCTTGTAACATGCCGGATGGAGGAAATACGTCCACAGGACCAAGACGATGCTGCCTGGCAAGTTCAATGTTTTATGAGAAAACTCTGTAGCAAAAGTGCTTCGGCTGTCGCCATTGGCATTTCAGAAGAGGCTCCACCTTGTTCAACACAAAAGAAAAACTTATTAGACCAATCTGTATCTCGTTCAACAGAGTCCATAGACATTTTGGAATTATCATTGCAGGGAATATTTGACGATGATGATGAGGATTATGATTAAAAATTTAAAGGTTGGTAATTACCCAAGCACATAAACATAAATTAAACATACATATTCAAATCAATTTATTTTATTTTTAGATTTAAAGAAAATCAGCACGCCATTTATGTTTTTATGTTAACTTCCAAATATTTAATTAATTTAATTGTTGAATGAATTTTTTAATTTTGTATTACATTTCTTAACAAAACTTAAAAAAAAAGATAAACAAATATTGTTACCGCCGCCACCCTAATGTTTTTAAAAAATCTTTACTGTTTCTATTTACTTATGTTTACTTAATAATTTCTTGTTTTCACTCAAAGCAAACATACACACAAATATGAATAATATATATTCGTACATATTTACATGTATGTATGCTTGCTTTGCTCCTCTTTCTCGTTGCCCAATTGCTTAATAGCGGTTTTTAAAATTCTTTTCATTTGCTTTATAAAGGAATTTCTTGCATTATTAAGGGCTTTTTTAATAAGAGAAACGGGCGAGTGAAAAACAAATTGTTTTAAAGCGTACAAATACGGATAACTGTTTAAATAAAAATTAAAAATAATAAAATTTAAATTGTGTTCTAAAATAAATAAATAAAATAAAGATTGTTCAATTTGTCGCTCTTAAAAGTTGCGTTTCATTTAACTTTGTTTCTCGAAGCCAACAATTCTTTAAAACAATTTTAAAAGTTTTCAAATAAAAGAACAACTAGTGCGCTTAAAAAATAAAATAAATTAAAATCGAGTCTATAATAAATAAAAAGAAAATGGCTCAAACAGATTTTAATTGCAACAAGTGCGAATTAAAAGACACCGATCGTATGGTGCAGTGCGACTCGTGCGACAAGTGGTTCCATTTCGAGTGTGTTGGAGTCAATAGTGATGTGGCCGACGTGAGCTGGAATTGCTCCTGCGGTAAGGATCAGCCCGTTGCGTTAAAAAATAGTGTCCCCACGCAAACTTCAACAAGAGGAACGAATACACTGCCACTTGTTAATGTTACAGAGGAGTTCAGTGCAGATTTACTGGCAGCCTCATCACCAACTAGCCATATTTTAAGATCCTTTCCAGGTGCGCACGGAGCATCGGAAGGGAAAAATACCGTGCATCCGCCTAATCAGCCCAAAGTTGTCCATAGAATAGTGCATGAATACTTCAACAAAGATGCTCTAGGTAATCCAGTAGTGGCTAAAGACAAGATACTACCAGCTGCAGGTGAACAGTGTGGACAAAATATAAATAGTCAATCTGGCCCAAGTACGTCGAGTGGTTCTTTGTCAGCTCACGCACAATTACAGTTGCAGATGCTGGAAGAGGAAAAGGAATTGCAGCGGAAGTATTTGGAGAAAAAATATAGTATCCTATCCCAAGGTGATGTGTCCCAAAATTTGAATTCCTTTTGTAATCAAAGTTCCTTTCAGCCAACTGCCTCACAAATCGCAGCCAGACAGGTAATACCTAAGGAGTTACCGAATTTCGATGGTAATCCCGAAGACTGGCCCCTATTTATTAGCAACTACAAAAATAGTACTGAGATCGCTGGTTATACTGACGGTGAGAATCTAATGCGATTGCAGTCGTGCCTAAAGGGCCGAGCGAAGGAGCTGGTGAAAAGTAAACTTCTCATCCCATCTATGGTGAATGAAATCATCCAGACTCTAGAGATGTGTTTTGGTCGCCCAGAGCACATTCTTGATAGCATGATTGAAAAGGCAACCAAGATTCCACCGCTAAAGGATAGGCTCGATAGCATCATCGAGTATGCTCTAACCATACGGAATATTTGCTCAACAATGGAGGCATGTAATTTGGTGGCCCATTTGAACAACCCGTTGTTGGTAAAAACGCTGGTCGATAAGTTGCCCAACAACCACAAGCTCAATTGGGCGATGCATGCTAAGGACGACAAGGTTCCAGTGGTGAAATCCTTCAGCGATTGGATCTATAATATAGCTGCTGCTGCTAGCCAAGTTGTGTCTCCTGTCGGCTCCAAGAGAAGTGCTCCGGTCAATACTCATTCAGAACAACCTGCTACCAGATACTTACTCTGCGTTTATTGTAAGAGTGAGGAACACAAGGTCCAAAATTGCGGTGAGTTCCAATCATTAAGTTTAGATTCAAAGTGGAATGTGGTGAAAGAAAATAAATTGTGCCGCCAGTGTTTGAATGCTCATCGGCGCAAGTGTTTTTCGAAGAAATTGTGTGATATTGCAAATTGTAACGCAAAACACCATCCTTTGTTGCACAAATATATTACGTCGGCCCATCCAAACACAGCACAAATGGCCATATCTGCTCCCAGTGGAAGCGTGAATGCTCACAACGACCGCAATAATAAACCGTATTTCAGAATACTCCCGATTCGACTACATTACAATGGTGGGTCTTTAGAAACGTTTGCCTTTCTAGACGAAGGATCATCAGTGACCTTAATGGAACAAGGTCTTTTTAACAAATTGGGGCTCTCTGGTGAGAAGGAACCGCTGGAGCTACGATGGACCGGTAATACAACACGATCCGAAAAAAATTCCGTCAAAATTAATATTGAGGTATCTGGTCCAAGCAGCGATAGTAGATTTACACTTCATAATGTTCGTACTGTAAGCAATCTTGGTCTGCCCATACAGTCAATTAATTTTGATGACATCGTGAAAGCCTATCCGTATCTCAAAGGTTTACCGGTTCAATCGTACAATAACGCTAAACCCATGGTCCTAATTGGTCTTAATAACTGGAGAGTTGCTGTTCCATTGAAAATAAGGGAAGGTGGTCGAGATCAGCCCATTGCAACAAAAACTCGATTGGGGTGGACCCTTCAGGGTAGTGGCTCCGATTCAAGCCAGGCTTCGTCCTTGAACATCCATACCTGTGAATGCGAAAAACGATATAGGGTTCTGCACGATGAAGTCAAGGAATATTTTAACCTAGATGCCCCGAAAGAGAAATCTATTTTGTCGCCCGAAAACAACAGGGCTTTGAAGATACTTGAAACCACAGCCATCAAGAAGAATCAGCAATACGAAGTTGGACTACTGTGGAAAGATGATGTCCCTATGCTGCCCGAGAGCTATCAAGTAGCAAGCCATCGCCTAAAGTGTCTCCAAAAGAAGTTTGTCAAAGACCCGCTACTACAGCAGACTATGCAAGCGGAAATAGACAAACTAGTTTCTAAAGGATACGCGAGAAAGGTGCAAGAAGCAGAAAGGTCATCATATGAGGGACATACATGGTACCTGCCAATATTTGTCGCTCTTAATCCAAATAAACCTGGCAAAGTTCGTCTGGTCTGGGACGCAGCAGCGAAGTCGCATAATAAGTCCCTGAATGACTTTATAATTTGTGGTCCTGATTTACTTACGTCACTTTTTAGCATTTTAATAGAATTTCGTGTGGGTCAAATCGCTATATGTGGCGATATTGCAGAAATGTTTCATCGTATTAACGTTAGAGACGACGATATGCATGCTCAACGATTTTTGTGGTTCGAAAATGGCGACAACAACAAGCGCTGTGAGTACGTAATGAAGGCCCTAACATTTGGTATAAGCTGCGCACCCTTTATAGCCCATTACATTCGGAATAAGAATGCAGATGAATTTCGTGACCAGTACCCACGAGCCGTTAAAGCAATTCAACAATACCACTATATGGACGATTTTATTGACAGTGTGGATACCGAGGAAGAGGCGATGGAACTAGCGGTCCAAGTACGCACAATACATGCATCTGGTGGATTCCATATGAGGAACTGGGTAACAAACTCTGAAAGCGTACGAAAACATTTAAGCGATGATGGCTCAACAACGCAAACCTCATTCAAGGCTATAGAAAAAATACTTGGTATGTATTGGGAATCAAATAATGACGTTTTCCAATATAATTCTAGATTCTCGAGGCTCCGAAGGGATGTATTTCAGCCACATGTGGTCCCTACTAAGAGGGAAGTTCTGCAAGTCCTAATGTCAATTTTCGATCCTTTGGGATTCGTAGCCCATTATACGATTGGACTCAAGATGCTCCTACAAGATATTTGGCGCTCAGGAATAAAATGGGACGACGACTTATCCGAAGAACTTTTATTGAAATGGTCCTCATGGTTATCTAATCTGACTAGGATATCATCTATATTCATCCCTCGGTGCTACTCGAGGCTCCTAAAAATAACGACCAAGGTCCAGCTGCATACGTTTGTCGATGCTGGTGAAAATGCATATGCTGCAGTAAGCTACTTCAGAATCCAGTGCAATGACGATGTCGATGTGCGAATCGTAGCTGCTAAATCGAAGGTGACTCCGCTAAAACCAATATCCATACCAAGACTAGAGCTTCAAGCTGCTTTAATTGGTTCAAGGCTAGCGTCAAAAATTCGAAGCACCACGCGTCTCAGCTGTGAAGAGAGCTTCTTTTGGTCCGATTCGAAAACCGTTCTAAAGTGGCTCTCCATGGATCCCAAAAATTTTAAGGCGTTCGTCATGTACAGAGTTGGCGAAATCTTAGAAACTACCAACGTGACGCAATGGAATTGGGTAGCGTCCAAATTAAACCCTGCAGACCGTGCAACGAAAATTCATAGTTCAGACGACGGTATATGGCTCAATGGTCCTGCATTTCTGAAAGACGAGAAACATACATGGCCCAAATGTCCAGAACTCAACGTCGTCAATAATGAAGAAATACGAAATCATCTTCTTATTATCGATAAGGCTAGTGGTTTCACAATCAATACCAAATATTTTTCGTCCTGGAAACGACTATACTTGGCTCTTTCTCACTTCGTCCTTTACATTGAAAAATTGAAGTCCAGAATTCGAGGTGAAAAGCCGCAGCTCATGTGTTTTGAGTACATACAAAGGGCTAAGAACATTTTGTTTAAATATGCCCAAGCCAGCGAATTTGACGAAGAAATATGGTGCCTTAAAAATAGTAAGAAGCTGCCTGCCGGAAGTAAACTTAAGCAGCTTAATATTTTTCTCGATGAAGACGGAGTAATACGTGCCTATGGTAGAGTCGAGTCCCTGAATTGCAACAACGCCATAATTTTGCCTCATGGTCACTACATAACCTTTTTGTTGGTCCGAAGTTACCATGAAGATTATCATCATTGTCTTCATGAAGCTACAATGTCCAAAATAAAGTCACGATTTTACATCCCAAAGCTAAGAGCACTTTATAAAAGTATGCGAAGAAAATGTCAACGCTGTAAGAACGAGTCAGCAGTTCCACATCCTCCATTAATGGCATCTCTGCCTGCAGCAAGATTGGGTTCCTTTGAGCGTCCATTTACTTATGTCGGTATCGACTTTTTTGGCCCTTTACAAGTAGCAGTAGGGAGACGTAGTGAAAAAAGATGGGGCGTTGTTTTTACATGTTTGACAGTTCGCGCTATACATATTGAAGTCGCCCACAGCCTAGATACCAGCTCGTGTATCATGTGCATTCAAAATTTTATAAGTCGACGTGGTTCCCCGAAGGAGATATACACCGACAACGGTACTAACTTCAAATCAGTCGAAAGGGTCCTACGAGAGGAAAAGCAAAACATCGACTTACATCAAGTCTTCATAAAACATCACGAAATCAAATGGAGGTTCAATCCACCTGCGGCCCCACATATGGGTGGTGCTTGGGAAAGGCTAGTACGTACAGTGAAAACAATCCTCTACGCCATGTGTCCTGCTTTCAAATTTAATGACGAGACCTTGAGAAGCACCTTGTGTGAAATCGAGTTCATGATAAATTCCCGTCCTTTAACATTTGTAGCTCTCGATTCAACTGAAGACGATGCATTAACACCAAATCATCTTCTACTTGGCTCTGCTGATGGGCACAAGCCCCTATGTGAAACCAATTATGATCTCCGTCAGCGATGGCACCAGACGCAAAAATTTGCCAATCACTTCTGGAGCAGATGGGTTCGTGAGTACGGTCCAATGTTAGTCGGCCGTAGCAAGTGGTTCGAGAAGGTGAAACCCCCATCCGTTGGTGATATAGTCGTTATTGTGGACGATACACTTCCCAGAAATTGTTGGCCCAAGGGTGTCATTATCGAGACAACTACTGCTAATGATGGCCAAGTTCGGCGGGTTAAAGTCAAAACCAGTACAAGCACATTGGATAGGCCCGTGACTAAGGTAGCTGTTCTAGACGTCGGTAATAGATAGGATTGCAAGCTCATGGCCCCATAATTCGCTTACGAAGGGGGGAATGTTACCGCCGCCACCCTAATGTTTTTAAAAAATCTTTACTGTTTCTATTTACTTATGTTTACTTAATAATTTCTTGTTTTCACTCAAAGCAAACATACACACAAATATGAATAATATATATTCGTACATATTTACATGTATGTATGCTTGCTTTGCTCCTCTTTCTCGTTGCCCAATTGCTTAATAGCGGTTTTTAAAATTCTTTTCATTTGCTTTATAAAGGAATTTCTTGCATTATTAAGGGCTTTTTTAATAAGAGAAACGGGCGAGTGAAAAACAAATTGTTTTAAAGCGTACAAATACGGATAACTGTTTAAATAAAAATTAAAAATAATAAAATTTAAATTGTGTTCTAAAATAAATAAATAAAATAAAGATTGTTCAATTTGTCGCTCTTAAAAGTTGCGTTTCATTTAACTTTGTTTCTCGAAGCCAACAAATATTGTTATCATAAATTTGCTGTTTTATTTCAGAATAAAAAATATGTACATATATACATATGTTCATACATATGTATGTATAAACACAAAAAAAAATTAGAGCCAATCTACTTTGCCCTCATTATTAAAATAAGACATAAATTGTTGTCGATAATGTTCTGCATGTCCCTTTTTAGGATTGTACATACTTTCCTGATTTTCATTAATTTCCATTGTGGAATGTATGGATTGGTTAAGACAGGTGTCATCAGACTCCAACAAAAAATTATGTAAAACGCAGCTGGCTAAAGTTATAATTTCAACAGTTTCTGGCTTTTTCAAGTTCATAGGAGCTAAGAAAACCCGAAATCTATTTGACAAAATGCCAAAAGCATGTTCCACAACATGCCTTGCACGAGAAAGCCTGGCGTTAAAAACTTGTTTTTCCCTTAAATTTGTATGATAAGGGTAAGGTTTCATTAAATGCGTTTGTAACGGAAACGCATCATCTCCAACTACAACGTATGGAAGCATTCGACCATTTCCTACAACACTGTTATGTGGTATTTCCTTTTCATCTTCCAAAACATCTTTTAAGCAACTCTGAAAGAACACACCAGCATCATTATTGCGACCATTGCAACCAATGTCCACAAATATAAATTTGCAATTAGCGTCAGCTAAGGCCATTAAAACTATACTGTTGGTTCCTTTGTAATTGTGGTAATATGCTCCGTGTTTTCGTAACGGCCGAAAAGTTATATGCTTTCCGTCCAAAGCACCTAAACAATTCGGAAATTGCCACTTGATTGCAAATTCCTTTGCTATTTTTTCCCATTCTGACGGAGTTTTAGGAAACTAAAATTAAACATAAATAGAATGTTTTCCAAAAATGAGCTTCAAATATGGAAAATTTTGTACAACAATACCTTTAAATATATTGGAGCCATATGCTTACAAATTGCTCTGCATACCTCAGGAACTACAGCCGAAATTTTAGATCTTGATACTCTTGTCTGGTAGTCTATGCTGCGATAAGTTTCACCTAAAAGAAATTTCGATAGTTTTATGTATTAACTATGTGTCTAAATAAATTTTGTTTATAATCACACATACCTGTGGCAAGAAAACGCAGCGTTATTGCCAACTTTTCAGCAGGAGATATCGCGTCTCTCATTGGAGTGTCAGCGCGTCTTATATCCTGTTGCACTAAGTTTAGCACGAACTTAAACTGCTCCTCGGACATTCTGAGGTAGTTCTTATATGACGCTTCGTCAGTCAACAGCAATTCATTTTTTAAAAAGGAGAATGAGCCGCGCTCAACTCTCACATTCCTCCATGGTTTTATCCATTGCTTTTTTGTTTCTTTTACGGGCAGAAACGATGCTGCTTTACACAAATTAGATAAACCTTGAAAAAGTTTCAAATTATTATAGTTTTTTTTACAAAACACATTATAACTACAAACCATTTAATATGTCTTTTTTTTCATCGGCGTCAGAATCCAAATCGATTGCTTCTCCTATGCATTCAATTATGGATTTTACTAAATCATTTTTTTCTTTTGAATTCATTTTTCAACTCAAATTATTTTATATTATATATTTTTTCGCGTTAAACACAAATGTCAAATTGTAAGAAAATGAAAGCAAAACAAAACAGTAAAATTGACTTTAAAATTTTCATGTGTGAACGTAACAGCAATTTCAAAAGAAAATTTGAAAAAGTTGGGCAACTAAAATCTCCGCGTGTGATCTTGGACTCACGAGAGGTTTTTATGTGCGCACATGGATTTGTTTAATGATTGAATAAATCAATGGCAAGTCATGACGTAGTGTTACCCCTCTTCACGATTAGTCATTAACATATCTTAACAAAATTCAAACTTCATATAAAAAAAAAACATTATTATTAATACTGTTTTTTATGTTTTATTGTCATGTTAATGGAAACGGCACGGCATAAGCCAAAATTTTCGGCGGCGGCTACGACATTAACATGCCTTAACAAAAGTCAAACTTGATATTAAAAACAAAACATTATTTTTAATACTGGTGTTTTTTTTATAAGTAGTTTGACTTTTGTTAAGGCTAATGGGACGGGGGGTAAAGCGTGTTTGTGATTAACACGCTTTACCACCATGTTAGCGACTAATGTAAACGGGGGTTATATGTATAGAAAATTAGAACTTAAAACATGATTTTTTGTTTGTTTTTAATATTTTACTACTTCAATGATTTGAAAATGATTTGTTCAAAAACAAAATAAACGTGTTTTTTGAGGTGTTGTATTTATTTTCGCGGCGAGCTTACCTTTAATGTACATATTTGCTTAAGTGAGATTATATCATGATAAACGTCAATACTCTATAAAAGAAACAGTAATATAATTTAATAATTAATAAAATTTAATATTTAATAAAAATTTGATACTTTTCCCGCAAAAATATCTCATTTCCAATAGAAAATGGAGAAAAAGTAGTGAAAGTACACAAATTTACCGATTTAAAGGTACTGCAAATTAGACAGCACCAAGGCGAATTCATACCAGGTGTGAGCAGTAGAGCAACAACTACAACAAAAATACAACTTTGACATTAGATTAGCAGATATGAAACAATGTATTTTTGACAAGACATTAGCAAAAAACAATCAGCTGGGCTATCAACACCACCTGGTATGAATTCGCCTTGGACAGCACCTTTAATTTTTAAAAGCGGGGGTATTTTAAACACAATTTTGTTTGCGCGTACAGCTAGTAGCAGAATAAAATGAATTTTCTACATTGCTTTCAAATAAAGTAAAAATTATATATTCCGGTATGTTATGGAAATCGATTTTAACACGAAAATGGTTGTGATAAACTTCTTTTTTTGTCAGGACGCAATGCAATAGGCAGTGAACCTTTTCACGAGAAGGCCATCAAACTTTTTCTTGAATTGGAATTTTGACAAGTGGTTTTTTTGTTTAGTGGACTTTGGTTTTTATTTTTTGCTATAAAGTGCCAAATCCCGATTATACCCAAAATTTACACTATAAGGCACATACTTAATTTCTTTTTAATATCTCATACGGTATGACCTGTAGATCGTTCACAAAATTTGGGTGTAATGAAACTACCCCTTGCCCCCTCCCGATTATGCCAAAAACTTCAGCTCTTCATCACCATATACTAAATTTCATTTTTATACGTCAAACGGTATGACCTGTACAAACTCCACAAAAATAATGGAATACACACCCACCCACAAACTTTGTCCAGAAAATAGCCAAAATAAATTTACGAGACCTCAAAACTTATAAATCCGTTGAAATCCCGACACCGATTTTTTTTCATGATTATTGTACTTACCTTATAGAAAACCCACCAATAAAATATAACTATATACGATTTACTGACAAAAAACATGTTCAAGGCTTCTGTGGAACCTCAAAATGTGGTTCAATCACAAAAAAACTATGTAGAATAACTTCACATAAAGACAAATATCACTATTTGAACGGGTAATAAAAACAATTATTTTCTGCCATATACCAACGTTCCACCCTAATTAACATATGTCTATTAAAAAAGGAATAACCCATAATTATAAATATGTAAATAATGTAAATATTTTCTAAAACCATACTTTATTTCTCTAATTTTTTATTTTTCCTTAATCAAGTTATTCAAAACTGGCAAATTTTTTATTATTATATAAAAACAAGGAATAGAGCTACATATATACATACATATTTTACAAAAAACCAATAAAAAACTTTTAATCTGGTTTTATAAACTATACCGATATTCGAGTTTGGTAAAGGAAAATAGTTAAAAATAGCTATGCCAAAATAAAACTAAGCAGAATAGCGATACAGATATCGTTACGGTTGCCAAGATATATTTTTCCGGCATAGTTTTATTATTGTTCAATTATATATGTATGTATATCTAAACACAAAACGTTTATTGAAACAGTAAAAACTATAAACAAATATAATAAACTTCAAAATTTAAAATATAAAATTTAATGGAATCAATTAATATTAAATAACTAAATATAGTTTAAAAATTAGTTTTCCCTTAAATCTTCTAATTCTTCCTCATGTCTTCGTTTTAGAAATTCTATTCGAGATTCATAAATTCGTTTCTGACTTTCGATTTCTCTTTGCATACGCAACTCAAATTGCATAGCAAATCATATACCAATTAAATGTAACCCATATAAAAACGGAAACATCATCAAAAGACTTTGTTTCAAAATGGTGGTCATTACGTATAGAATGCTGAAGTTGTAAATAATTTGTTTCCATGCTTTTACAATTGTCCAGGACCTTACGTCGCAACAGGCTTTCTTTTTCTACTAGGTTGTCATCAAGAAATGTTGTTCTAGAATTTACTAATTTAGCAAGAGGATTTGGATGTATATTGGACTGATACAGAGTAAATATGTTTTCTAGAGAACGAGGTATTATACCCGGCCGCAAGTCATCTCCCAATAAAGTAAAAGTTTTGCCGGAGCCCGAAGTGCCATATGTTAGAACTGTAAAGCTTTCTTCGGCTATTATCTTTTCCCCTATGCATTTTTCATAGACTTCTCTTCTCGTTGACTTACCTCCGAATCAAAAATTTCTGAAAAACTGTGGTGTTTCTCCATGGAATTTTTATTTCTACTGGTGCTACAAGATTCTGTGGGTGGACCGGTTATTAGAACTTTACCTTCTACCGATATTGAATAAGACGAAGAAGGTAAATCTACTGGTTTCAATCTTAAATAAACCAAAGCCCCAGTTTCCACCGTTGCACTTGAATCTATGCATTCCGTCATAGCATCATCCGTGATTCGATTTCAAGAGTCTACCTATTATGGTTCAAAACTAGGGCCTTATACATGCAAATCACGCCACTATCGGAACACCCTTTAATTTTTAGGGTAATTTTTTAGACATGTTTATATAGCGAACTTAGTTTTAATTACTGCTTGCATATTTTTAGTGTATTCCTCCTACAGTTCAAGAAATAAGCAGATATTCGTGAATAACACCTCTCTATCGGAACACCCTATAAGTTTTATTATTTGTTACTATAGCGCCCACAGCTATACACCTTCTGTGAAAATTCAAGCGTCTACCTATTATGGTTCAAAACTAATGCCGTATACATGAAAATCACACAAATATCGGAACACCCTTTAATTTTTAGGTTTATTTTTTATACTTGTTTATATAGCGATCTAAGTTTTAATTACTGCTTGCATATTTTTAGTGTATTCCTCCTACAGTTCAAGAAATAAACACATATTCGTGAATAACACCTCTCTATCGGAACACCCTATAAGTTTTAGTATTTGTTGCTGTAGCGGCAATAGCTATACATCATCTGTGAAAATTTCAAGAGTCTACCTATTACGGTTCCAGAGATAAAAGGCGCTGACAGACGGCCAGACATTGTAGCGAAAACAAAAGGGTTTCGTTTTTACTCTTGGGTACGGAACCCTAAAAATTACTATTTTTATGCACCTAGCAATAGAAGAAATACAAACATGTACTAATTTCTGCTCCCTACAGTATGTATAGATTGTGAGGGTTGAGCAAATGGTTTTTATTTGCTGTTATTTTTAGCGTTTTTAACTCGAAATTAATTGTTGTACTTATTTTACAAAATTTGATCAAAATGATGGAAAATGTTTTAATAACTGTTGTTTTAATAACTCTTCGGCATGTTGATCTTGCAGGCGTTCAATTGCTTCTCTGAGGTGGTAAGTTTCATCAATAATTTGTTGAAGCTGTTGATCTCTCTGTTCAACATGATGATTTTGTTGCTCTATTTGTCGATTGAGTTTTTCAATATCTGCTTTCAAATTAGCATTCTCCTCTAATAATTGTTGTAGGTAACTATTGTCGGCTATGGCTGTAGCGCTAAAAACTGAATAACGTGATTGATGTTTTGTAGCTGGAGCTTTAAATATTATATTGCTTGCTATAGAAGCGAAATTGAGCACATTTAAATTTTCTTCATAGTACTTATCAGTGGGAGTGACATTAACAATCATGGCTAATTTTTCTTTGCCCTGAAGAGCCGCCTGCAATACCATTGTCAGTTTAGATTCTCTAAAAGGTATGCGTTCTTTCCTTCCTAGTGTTGAAGTTGTGGAACCGGAAGAAGCAATGTTGTTTGCCGCATCTAAACAACGTCCTAATACCATAAGGGAAGTATTAATCCGTTGTGCCTCTTTAAGGCGGGAACCCATGTTACCAGTCTTATCAAACCGCTCCGAACCGGCCAAGTCACAAAACTTATATGAAGTTTCTGTATAAACACCGTTGCGATAGTATTTTAAGACATCTATGAAAAATACACAATGTGACCGACTAGAGTTGGGATTGACTGATGTAGAGGCATAAGTAACCTTTTGGAGACCCGACCGCAAAAGCTTTAGTCCCTCTAAACTGCTCTTTATGTAAATTGATGTAACGCCTTTAATAAATACGTTTCCGTCATTGCAAACGATTTTTAAATTCTTACGGTTTACATTGGCTGTCGACATAAAAGATGTTCCTGAGTTGGTGGGAGCTAGCAAATCATATACCAATTCATTATAGATTTCTACAAATGTAACCCATATAAATACGGAGGCGTCATTAATTGGTATGGTTTCGAAGTGGTGGTTATTACGTATAGAATTCTGAAGTTGTAAATAATTTGTTTCCAAGCTTCTACAATTGTCTAAAACCTGACGTCGCAACAGGCTTTCTTTTTCCACTAGGTTGTCATCTAGGAATGTTGTTCTGCCATTTACTAATTTTGCCAGGGGATTTGGATGTATGTTGGACTGATAGAGCGTAAATAGGTTTTCTAGGGATCGAGGTATAATACCTGGCCTCATATCGTCTCCCAATAAGGTAAAAGTTTTTCCAGAGCCTGAAGTACCATATGTTAAAACAGTAAAGCTCTCCTCGGCCAATATCTTTTCCCCTATACATTTTTCATAGACTTCTCTTTGACTTACCTCCGAATGAAAAATTTCAGAAAAGCTGTGGTGCTTCACTATGGAATTTTTGTTTCTAATAGTGCGACAAGAATCTGGTGGGCCGGTTATCAAAACTTTTCCTTCTACTGATATTGAATATGCCGAAGAAGGATATTCTACTGGTTTCAATCTTAAGTAAACTAAAGCTCCAGTTTCCACTGTTGCAATTGAGTCTGTACATTTGGTAATAGATTCACCCGTACTCTGTACATCATCGTATTCCTCTCCCGCACTTTCACTGTCACTTTTCTCATAAAGAGAACGCTCTTCCTCAACCTCGTTAATAAGCCTTCCACGTTTTTTTGGACGAGAATGATATTTTCGATCAATACTTGGATCTCTGGACATTAAAAAAGTCCGAACTTCACGTTTAAAAGCCATTTTAATATTAATTAAGTAGACAAAAAGATTGATTTAAATATTTATATTTTTTCTGACCGCAAGCACAATCTCGGTTATTTGGAAAGATTTAAAAACAATTATGTATGTATATCGAAGATTTTTCTAATAATCATCAAAATATTAGTATTTTAAAAATTCTTAAAATATTCAAATCAAAATATATATGTATGTATGTATGTATGTATAAAGTTTTTAAATGGGAAATCGCTTAAATAACAAGTTTAAAAAAATTTAAAAAGTTAAGCAAAATGAAGTAGCGATTTATTTGTTTATGCAAATCAATAACTATTTCACGCGTTTCGTTGATTGTATTGCCTACCCATTTCTTAGAATTTGATATGCTTGCACATTTTCTTAGCAAAAATAATTTTAAATTTCAAAAAAATATTTTCAAGTATCGTTACCACTGTTTACTTTTTTTGATGCGGAAAATCATTAGTTTTTTAAGATTTTTTGAATTCTTTTTATTTTAGTGTTGTTTCTGTTTATTGTTTTTACTGAAATAAACTCTTATTATAGGTATTACCCTATTAAACTTTAATCAAACATTTTAAATTTTGTTAATTGTCATTCTTTAATAAAGGCTTTTAAGAAAATAATTCAACTGTACTTTTTTTGATGCTCACAGTACCACGACTCTTAAAACTTTCTTGTTCAAACCAGAGACTCTTCGTCAGCAAATTCATTTAATATTGCAATGGCCCGGAACCTAGCACAATCTAAATCTGTACTTATCCGTCAGCATATAAAGAGACTTTTTGCACTCCCCTATTAGCCTTGATTTCACTCGGGTGCTTTTAAAGCTTCAAGCGACGCTTGGCTGTCTTGGCTTGGCCGATTCCGACCAATCATCCCTGTATAGGATTACTACTAAGGGTACCCTGCCGAAATCAAGATCTGTGACGATAAAGTACGTTAGCCCAGGGGTAAATGAAATTGGTTCACTGAGCACGGCATCGTAGAGAATTTTTGTGTGTCATATTTCTTGACCTCACCAACCCTCATTTAAATAGTCTGAGCAAAATTCTTGCCGCCGTTCTGACCCAAAGATTTAACGATTTTTTTTTTATAAATTGTACAGATTGATGATTTTTACTTTCAAAACGTTTAAATTTTGAAGATTATATTCAACATAGTAGGCGATAAATATGAAACAACTAGCGATAAAAAGTAGTATAGGTCATAAATTATTACCTAAGATTAAAACAAAGACCATTGAAAATATCTCTGTGGAAGTTATAATAAGCGGACGCCCCATAAGTTTCATTTCCGCTTATAATCCTGTTTATACTTCAAATTTTAAAACGGACTTAGATCTTCTTACTAACTCATTTAGTGACTATTTTATTTTCGGTGATCTCAATGCACAACACGTGAGTTGGAACTGTAATACAAACAACACAGCTGGTAGAGAACTTTACCGACACCAACTTAGTTCAAGTTACTACATATTCCATCCAGACTCTCACACTAGATTCGGACAAAACATAATTCCTGTTCTACCCTCCACTGTAGATATTTTGTTAACGAACTCTAACATTTCTTTTTCTCGCATAGAGTCCCACCCGAACGTTTTACAGTCAGACCATGTTCCAATTTCTTGTTGTATTTATGGTTCGCCTCAAAACCAGTTAGTTACAGTCCCTTTGTATAATCGCGCAGATTTGCCGACAATACAAAATTGGGTTGAGAATGAAATTAGGTGTCACAACATAGGACAAATTGAAGTGAACAACAATAACTTTGATATTTCATTAAATAGATTAATCGGCATCGTTAAGGAGGCTTTCAACAAGATTCCAGTTGGTCAAAAAAATCCCTGGCAGAGAGAGATTTCAGATACTTCCAAAATGCTTATTTCGCAGAGAAACAGATATAACCGTAAACTTCGAAGATGTAGAGATCCAAACTACAGAGCCCATTTGAATGGCATTTTAAAACAGTTGAATCGATTAATTGATTATCACTTAAGTAGGGATAGAAACGTTGCGTGGTCCAATTTTATTTCGAAATTGCCTTCCGGGAGCAAAAAGTTTTGGAAACTTACTAAAGCTTTGAAAGGTAAGAACTCTACAATTTCGGATCTAAATACAAATGATGAAGTTTTGAGAACTGGTGAAGAAAAAGCAAACGCCATTGCACGTGTTTTTAGTAATAATCATACTATTACGACCAACAACACTTCACCTTTAGATAGTGTAGTTTCAATTTATGCAAATCAACTCAACAATGTAGTTCTTACTGATAGTGACGACATCGAATTTACAGACTCCGAAGAAGTAAAATCAACAGTCTTCTCTTTAAAAAATAATAAAGCCCCTGGTTTAGATGGTATTAATAGTATTATTCTAAAACATATGCCGGAATACTTTTTTGAAACATTAAGCAATCTTTTTAATTACTGCTTAAGAAATGGGTACTTTCCTTTGGCATTTAAAAAGGCTAAAGTAATACCGATTCTTAAAAATGGAAAAGATCCGAAATTGCCCTCGAGTTATAGGCCAATAAGTATATTGAGTTTATTGGATAAAGTTTTTGAAAAAATTATCCATAAACGAATCGTTGAATTCTCTGAATTGAAAGACCTCATCAATCAGCGACAGTTTGGTTTCCGAAGAGAACACTCCACTGTTCATCAATTAAAAAGAGTGGTGAACATTATTGAAAATAATAAAAGAAATCGTAGGAGCACAGGTATTATAGTTTTAGATATCGAAAAAGCTTTCGACACAATATGGCACAATGGCCTATTGTTTAAACTTAACTCCTATGACTTTCCGTTATATTTACAAAAAATGATTCAAAGCTTTTTAGACAATCGTACGTTTGTAGTGTACGTGGATAATAAGTCTTCCAATGAAAAAGGTATACAGGCAGGATTACCACAGGGCTCTGTCTTATCACCTACGCTTTATTCATTGTATTCGTCAGACATCACCCTTAGTAGAAATCAAGAAGCCGCATTTTACGCAGACGATAGTGCTTTTATTTGCAGTGGTAAAGTTTCAAATGCTTTAGTTAAGAAAATGCAAGTGAGCTTAAATTTAAGTCAGAAATATTTTAGTAAATGGAAAATCAAAGTTAACGATAATAAAACGCAAGCTATAATTTTTCCGTTCAATAAATCTCCAAAACGCATCCCTACTCAAACTATGTTCTGTCGCGGTAATGTTATACCTGTAAAATCCGAAATAAAGTACTTGGGTGTTGTCCTAGATAAGAAATTAATATTCAAACAACATGTTAGGCACATCTGTGAAAAAGCCATAAAGTGCGGCCGCGCATTATTTCCTATACTTAACAGGAGATCTAAGCTTAATATGAAAAACAAACAAAATGTGTATTCGACCAATTATGACCTACGGCTGTCAAGTTTGGTTTCATAAAACGGCCAAAACTCATACCAAAAAGCTTCAGATTATACAAAATAAGAACTTGAAAATAATCCATGGTCTTCGCCGTAGGTATCCGACAAATTTACTGCACAGTAACTTTGGACATAAAATGATAAACTCGTTTGCAAGGGAACTGACACTGTCATTTAATGAAAAATGCAGATTGTCTAATTTTGAAACAATAAGAAATTTACCAGGTAATCACTAAGATTCGTTCGATAAGAATGAATTAACTTAGTGATTATCTATACAAATTTCTTTATAATTTCCATAGAGATCGTAAAGGTTTTTTGTGAGCAATTTTCCTTAATAATGTTCCTATTTATTTTTTAATAGTTTCGTAAATTTAATTATTAGATTCCTATTGTTGTAATACTTTTAGTAAAATCTCATACCTTTGTACCTGTATATTTTAGAAACTGTAAATAAACACTATTTTTATTAAAAAAAAAAAAAAAAAAAAAATATGAAACAAAAATTGTAAAAGTAAAATTTGTGATATCATAACACTATCAAAGGAAGCCAGGTAGGCAACTTTTTTACAAATGTATCGTACTAAATTCTTAAATTAACGTTGAATGAATTTTTACATTCGTAAAGTAGCTCTGGGTTGGGTAACACGTGCGCGCGTCATTGTCATTATCGCTTAAAGTCAATCATGCCGTCCTTGTTGCTCGGTTTACGTCTTACTCACACTGTCTGGTTGGCTTCGTCGAATAGCTATTCTGATGTAAGGCTCAACTATAATATGCATAAGCTAGCTTAAGCCAACTTAAGCAACTGTGCAATTACATATAAATCATATGTGGCAAACTATAATGTACTTAACAACACTTTTCGTTAAGTTTCGTCAAATGTCATTTGCTTAAGCAAAGTCCGAAACCGATCGCACATTCCGTACGGAAACAGCTGTTTGTGCTTTGTGTTTTATATATGATTGTACATTTATAAAAAATTGCAATGGAGAACGAAAGTGCACAAATTATATTTAAATTTAAATAAAATGAATAAAAAATAAATTTCTATAAGAAAAAAGGTAGGCGTTGTATAGTAATCGTAATTAAAAAGAAAGAGCATTTTATTGTTTATGAGTTGAGTAATGCACAACGCTGTATTTTTTAGTACTTTTTACCAAAATTACACAAACAGCAAAAAATGTTTAATTTTTCGTTCGAAATTTTCTTAAAACTATTAAAAATAATTATTAATTTGTATATAAATGGTATTAGGTATAAAAAATATGTTTATTTAAGACCTTTTTGTTAACAAATTTCATTATTAAAAAAAAAAAAATTATTATTTTGCAAAAGTACTAATAAAACAAATGTGCAACTGTGTCATAATAGTTTTTAGATTCATGTAAGTACATTGTAGCCACCTAAAAGTCTTCAATAAGTTGCTTAAGCATTTGACAGACTTTTCGTTCATTTTTTGACACTAGCTTAAGCCAGCTTATGCATATTGTAGTTGAGCCTTTACTCTTTCGGGCTGCAGCATTAATTGGTCCAATGATATAAAATATCTAGGAATTTGCTTAGATACTAAATTAACTTTTAATGCTCACATAAGTCATTTAATTGATAAAGTCAATAAATATAAAATAATATTATACCCACTTATTAACAGAAATTCTCTTCTTAGTAATTCTAATAAAATATTAATAGTTAAAACAATTTTTCAGGCTATAATATTCTATGGTTGTCCTGTGTGGGGTAACTATGCTAAAACCCACATTAAACGCCTTCAAATAGCACAAAACAAAATTTTGAAAATGGCTCTAAAATTACCATGGCATTTTTCTACCGCAAGATTACATCTTATTAGTAACACCAAAACCGTCGCAGAAGGTATTCGAACCTTTAATTCTCGTTTTGAAACAAAATGTGGATTTTCTGAAAATCCACTAATTTGTGAACTCTACTAACATTTATGTTACTTGTTATACATTTTTTTTTTAATTATTATCATAATGAACAATTTATGTATTTTGTTTGTTTTATTTTTTTTTCTCTTTCTTCATATTGAAGGTTTTTGTTAATAGTTTTCCTTCAGAATTATAAATTAAAACATATATTTATATAACTTTCTTCCCGAAAATTGTTAATATTTAAGATATAAGGCAAAGCCATTTCTGTGCAATATTTGTTTCCTTAGTATGTAAGTAATTTTGTAACTTTCTATTAAATAAAATAAATTAAATTAATGATTCTGTTTTGCCTTTTTTTCTCAAATAAATATTAGACTGCGACAGGTAGATCGCAAGGAGTGCATACAGATCTCGGGGGATCAATAACCCCTTTCGAGGGCCGATTTTTGTTTATTTTTGGTTGGGAGGGTTTTTCTGTTTTGATTTGTATTAAAGACTTTTACAGAAAGCAATACTCATAGAGGTAGCCAATGGACACACAGGGTACCCACTGGTAAATAGGAACAGTTAAAGGGCACATAGGGAGTTAATATGAGAAAAATTGTTTTACCGATTTTTTTTGCTTTAGTCTGACCATTCTAACTCAATATATATTGCAGGAAGGTCCTAAATTTAAAAAAAATTTCAATAATTTTTTAAAAAGAAATTAATTTTTTTTTTAAATATTTGCAAAACATTTTCAAACAGATATTTAACAGAAAAATATTCGAAAAAAAAAAATTTTTAAATTTTCCAAAAAATTTTCGAATATAATTTTACAAAAATATTTTTACAAACAATTTTCGAAAAATTAAAACAAAAATTTCAATATTTCTTTGAAAATGCAAATCATGACTGTTACATAACATATATTTAATATTAAGAATATACATATGAATGTACATATGTACGAGTATGTATGTACATATGTATGTATGTATACAGAGTGACATATTTTTTAAATGCGTTTGATTTTTAAATGGACGATATCTGTTTTAAAACCTAGGTGCATTAAACACATAGACATCATCAGGATACCGACTACAAACTGTCAAAAATAAAATACAGTCGTTATAGGTAAACGATTATTTTGAAGCCAGTATAGCTACATGGCTACACGACCACCGTTGTAGCTGTCGTCAACTTAGGCTAATTTCTATTTTATTCAACAAAAGAAAATGTCACAAAATTGTAAATTACAAATTCATATATAAACAAAAATTTTTGAAGTTTTGGAGGAAATATTTATAATTTTTTGGAAAAGTTATTTAATTTTATAAAAGCAATATAAGTATTTCTACAAAAATGTCATAGTTTACAATGTAGTTGTCGTCTTCAATATCATTAAGTAGCTGACAACACGGCGACAGTTGTAGCCAACGGAATTTGTTTTCGTATGTCTTCTATTTCTTTAAAGCATGAATAATTAATTTTTCTCATACCACTTAATTTAAGTAAAGAGTCAACAATATGGATAATGCTGTACATGTCTGTATAAATAAAATCACCGTGGTAAATATAGAACATTCGGCACGGCCGAATATAGCACTTTAAATTGTTTCCTATAATACTAACTTAATAAATACAAAAATATACAGCTATTGTAAATTTGGAAGTCCTTTTTATAAATACAAAATTAAATTATTACCAAATTTAAAATCCCAATTTTCTCCTAATTAAATAATTTGGTGTTACACCAATTTTCCGATGATGGCCGCTTAAGTCAAAGAAAAATCATTACAATATCATATCTCTTACTACACCAAGAAAAAATGTAAATTAAAGAAAATCATATTTTTATACCCCATTTAGATATTAAAACGTGAAAAAGTTTATAAAATGACAATAGATAACAAATTTTTATGTTTTGCATTATTTTAGGATTAGTTTTAATGAAATTAAAATAATAATAAATATGAAAACCCACCAATAAAATATAACTATATAAGATTTACTGACAAAAAACATGTTCAAAGCTTCTATGGAACCTCAAAATGTTGTTCAATCACAAAAAAACTATGTAGAATAACTTCACATTAAAAGAGAAATATCACTATTTGAACGGGTAATACAATTATTTTCTGCCATATTCCAACGTTCCACCCTAATTAACATATGTCTATTAAAAAAGGAATGACCTATGATTATAAATATGTACATAAATATTTTCTAAAACCATACTTTATTTCTCTAATTTTTTATTTTTCCTTAATCAAGTTATTCAAAACTGGCAAATTTTTTATTATTAAATAAAAACAAGGAATAGAGCTACATATATACATATTTTACAAAAAATCAATAAAAAACTTTTAATCTGGTTTTATATTGATATTCGAGTTTGGTAAAGGAAAATAGTTAAAAATGGCTATGCCAAAATAAAACTAAGCAGAATAGCAATACAGAATAGCAACCGTAACGATTGCCAAGAAATATTTTTCCGGCATAGTTTTATTATTGTTCAATTATATATGTATATCTAAACACAAAACGTTTATTGAAACAGTAAAAACTATAAACAAATACAATAAACATCAAAATTTAAAATACAAAATTTAATGGAATCAATTAATATTAAATAAATAAATATAGTTTAAAAATTAGTTTTGATCGATGTTTTCTTTATCTTCTGTTTCATTTTCAACTTTTTCCTTCTTCACGGCCGCCAATATATTATTATCAATTATATTATCTTTAATGTTTGTGTTTACAACTGCAATAGAGGTATCCTCATCAAAACTTTCCACCGAGTTATTTTTTTCCTCCCCACCTTCAAGCTCTTCCCTTAAATCTTCTAATTCTTCCTGATGTCTTCGTTTTAGAAATTCTATTCGAGATTCATAAATTCGTTTCTGACTTTCGATTTCTCTTTGCATACGCAACTCAAATTGCTTTTTATGATCATCTAGGGTGGTTTTGAACGAGTCTACTAGTTGATTCCGTAGCTCTTGTTCTTGTTTTAATAATTCTTCGGCATGTTGATGTGTCAGACGTTCATTTTCTTCCTTAAGGTGGTAATTTTCATCAAAAATTTGTTCAAGTTGTTGATTCTGCTGCTCAACATGATTATTTTTTTGCTCTAAATGTCGATTAAGTTTTTCAATATCTGCCTTTAAGTTAGCGTTTTCTTCCAATAATTGCTGTATGTAACTATTGTCCGGTGTGGTGCTAAATACTGAGTAACGTGATTGGTTTTGTTTTACAGCTGGAGCTTTAAATATTATATTGCTTGCTATAGACGCGAAATTAAGGACGTTTAAATTTTCTTCATAGTACTTATCAGTGGGAGTCACATTAACAATCATGGCTAATTTTTCTCTGCCTTGAAGAGCCGCCTGAAGTATCATTGTCAATTTAGATTCCCTAAAAGGTATGCGTTCTTTCCTATTTAATGCTGAAGAAGCTATGTTGTTTGCGGCATCTAAACAACGTCCTAAAACCATAAGAGAAGTATTGATACGTTGTGCCTCTTTCAGGCGGGAACCCATGTTACCAGTCTTATCCAAACGCTCCGAACCGGCCAAGTCACAAAATTTATATGAAGTCTCTGTATAAACGCCGTTACGATAGTATTTTAAGACATCGACAAAAAATACGCAATGTGAACGACTGGAGTTGGCATTAATTGATGTTGAAGCGTAGGTAACCTTTTGCAGACCTGACCGCAAAAGTTTTAAGGCTTCCAAACTACTTTTTACGTATATTGATGTTACACCTTTAATAAAAATGTGACCGTCATTACAAACGATTTTTAAATTCTTACGGGTTACATTGACTATTGACGTAGAAGCTTCATTAGATTTGATGGGAGCTAGCAAATCATATACCAATTCATTGTAGATTTCTACAAATGTAACCCATATAAAAACGGAAACATCATCAAAAGACATTGTTTCAAAATGGTGGTCATTACGTATAGAATGCTGAAGTTGTAAATAATTTGTTTCCATGTTTTTACAATTGTCCAGGACCTTACGTCGCAACAGGCTTTCTTTTTCTACTAGGTTGTCATCAAGAAATGTTGTTCTAGAATTTACTAATTTAGCAAGAGGATTTGGATGTATATTGGACTGATACAGAGTAAATATGTTTTCTAGAGAACGAGGTATTATACCCGGCCTCAAGTCATCTCCCAATAAAGTAAAAGTTTTGCCGGAGCCCGAAGTGCCATATGTTAGAACTGTAAAGCTTTCTTCGGCCATTATCTTTTCCCCTATGCATTTTTCATAGACTTCTCGCTGACTTACCTCCGAATCAAAAATTTCTGAAAAACTGTGGTGTTTCTCCATGGAATTTTTATTTCTACTGGTGCTACAAGATTCTGTGGGTGGACCGGTTATTAGAACTTTACCTTCTACCGATATTGAATAAGACGAAGAAGGTAAATCTACTGGTTTCAATCTTAAATAAACCAAAGCCCCAGTTTCCACCGTTGCACTTGAATCTATGCATTCCGTCATAGCATCATCAGCGATTCGAGCTTCATCATATTCATCGTCCGCACTGTCACTATCACTTTCATCATAAAGAGAACGATCTTCCTCAATCTCGCTAAAAAGTCGTTCACGTTTTTGTGGACAAGGACGAAATCTTCGATCAATACTTGGATCTCTAGGCATTAGAAATGAGCGAACCTCACGCTTTGAAGCCATTTTTATTTATTTTGTGTTAAATATCTTTATTTTTTTCTAGCAGAAATGTAATATCTCGATTTATGTAGTAGATTCAAAAACAACTATGGCGCTAAGTAACCACATATATTTTTGCTGTTTGAAACGAGTAACCGAATACACTGAATGTTGTACCCAGCCACTAAAAACTAAAAATCGCTAAAATTGAAGAATATTTTCCCCGTCTATTTTACATTACGCCTTGACGAGACATTGTTTTGTTTGCACATTAACAAAGGGTCTGCAGAATTGGGGAAGATATAATGTTAACTTTCTTCTGTGTGGAGAAAACGTATCGATGTGCATACTCCCTCAAAACATATTTTGTTTGCCGTCAATGTTGTTTGAAAGCTTATAGCACACAATTTTCGAAAAATTAAAACAAAAATTTCAATATTTCTTTGAAAATGAAAATCATGACTGTAACATAACATATATTTAATATTAAGAATATACATATGTATGTATGTATGTGTGTATATAGAGTAACATATTTTTATACCCTTCACCACAGGTGGAAAGGGTATATATAAGTTTGTCATTCCGTGTGTAATTTCTACAATATTCATTTCCGACCCCATAAAGTATATATATATTCTGGATCCTTATACATAGAGACGTTGATTAAGCGATGTCCGTCTGTTTGTCCGTCCGTCTGTCCGTGTTAGTGTGGTAATGTCATTTGCCAAGGCACCAGAAGAGATTCAAAAAATTTAAGCACACCAATCTGTCAGGCATAGTTTCGAAAATTTTGGTATTGCAATTCAGCAACATCGGATCATTCCTTTGGAGGCTGCGGGCCAAAAACCACGCCCACCTATATTTTTTTCACGTTTCAGGTTCAGGTTTTTTTTAAATTTTTTTCAGCTTTAATGATTCTGTTTTGCCTTTTTTTCTCAAATAAATATTAGACTGCGACAGGTAGATCGCAAGGAGTGCATACAGATCTCGGGGGATCAATAACCCCCTGCGAGGGGCGATTTTTGTTTGTTTTTAGATTGGTAGGGTTTTTCTGCTTTGATTTGTTTTAGTGACCTTAATAGAAAGCAATACACATAGAGGTAGCCAATGGACCCACAGGGTACCCACTGATAAATAGGAGCAATTAAAAGGACCCCCCATGTGTCAATATGAGGAAATTTTTTTTTTGTAAGGATTTTTTTTTTGCTTTAGTCTGACCATTCTAACTCAATATAGATTGGAGAAAGGTCCAAAATTTAACAAAAAAATTTCAATCAAATTTTAAAAAAAAATTTTTTTTAAATTTTAAAATTTTTTTTTAAAAATATTTACAAAAAAATTTACAAAGCATTTTCAAAAAGATATTTCACAGAAAAATATTCGAAAAAAAAATTTTTTAAAAAATTTTCCAAAAAATTTTCAAATAAAATTTTACAAAAAATTTTTAAAAAAATATTTTTACAAAAAATATTTACACTCAATTTTCGAAAAATTAAAACAAAAATTTCAATATTTCTTTGAAAATGAAAATCATGACTGTAACATAACATATATTTAATATTAAGAATATACATATGTATGTATGTATGTGTGTATATAGAGTAACATATTTTTATACCCTTCACCACAGGTGGAAAGGGTATATATAAGTTTGTCATTCCGTGTGTAATTTCTACAATATTCATTTCCGACCCCATAAAGTATATATATTCTGGATCCTTATACATAGAGAAGTTGATTAAGCGATGTCCGTCTGTCCGTCCGTCTGTCCGTGTTAGTGTGGTAATGTCATTTGCCAAGGCACCAGAAGAGATACAAAAAATTTTAGCACACCATCTGTCAGGCATAGTTTCGAAAATTTTGGTATTGCAATTCAGCAACATCGGATCATTCCTTTGAAGGCTGCGGGCCAAAAACCACGCCCACCTATATTTTTTTCACGTTTCAGGTTCAGGTTTTTTTTAATTTTTTTCAGCTTTAATGATTCTGTTTTGCCTTTTTTTCTCAAATAAATATTAGACTGCCTCAGGTAGATCGCAAGGAGTGCATACAGATCTCGGGGGATCAATAACCCCTTTCGAGAGCCGATTTTTGTTTGTTTTTTGGTTGGGAGAGTTTTTCTGTTTTGATTTGTATTAAAGACTTTTACAGAAAGCAATACACATAGAGGTAGCCAATGGACCCACAGGGTACCCACTGGTAAATAGGAGCAGTTAAAGGGCACATAGGGAGTTAATATGAGAAAAATTGTTTTACCGATTTTTTTTTTGCTTTAGTCTGACCATTCTAACTCAATATATATTGCAGGAAGGTCCTAAATTTAAAAAAAATTTCAATAATCTTTAAAAAAAAAATTAAATTTTTTTTTAAATATTTGCAAAACATTTTCGAACAGATATTTAACAGAAAAATATTCCAAAAAAAAAAATTTTTTTAAATTTTCCAAAAACTTTTCGAATATAATTTTACAAAAATATTTTTACAAACAATTTTCGAAAAATTAAAACAAAAATTTCAATATTTCTTTGAAAATGAAAATCATGACTGTAACATAACATATATTTAATATTAAGAATATACATATGTACGAGTATGTATGTACATATGTATACAGAGTGACATATTTTTTTAAATGCGTTTGATTTTTAAATGGACGATATCTGTTTTAAAACCTAGGTGCATTAAACACATAGACATCATCAGGATACCGACTACAAACTGTCAAAAATAAAATACAGTCGTTTATAGGTAAACGATTATTTTGAAGCCAGTATAGCTACATGGCTACACGACCACCGTTGTAGCTGTCGTCAACTTAGGCTAATTTCTATTTTATTCAACAAAAGAAAATGTCACAAAATTGTAAATTACAAATTCATATATAAACAAAAATTTTTGAAGTTTTGGAGGAATTATTTATAATTTTTTGGAAAAGTTATTTATGTAATTTTATAAAAGCAATATAAGTATTTCTACAAAAATGTCATAGTTTTCTCCTAATTAAATAGTTTGGGGTTACACCACTTTTCCGATGATGGCCGCTTAAGTCAAAGAAAAATCATTACAATATCATATCATCTTACTACACCAAGAAAAAATGTAAATTAAAGAAAATCATATTTTTATACCCCATTTAGATATTAAAACGTGAAAAAGTTTATAAAATGACAATAGATAACAAATTTTTATGTTTTGCATTATTTTAGGATTAGTTTTAATGAAATTAAAATAATAATAAATATGAAAACCCACCAATAAAATATAACTATATAAGATTTACTGACAAAAAAACATGTTCAAGGCTTCTATGGAACCTCAAAATGTGGTTCAATCACAAAAAAACTATGTAGAATAACTTCACATTAAAAGAGAAATATCACTATTTGAACGGGTAATACAATTATTTTCTGCCATATACCAACGTTCCACCCTAATTAACATATGTCTATTAAAAAAGGAATAACCTATGATTATAAATATGTACATAAATATTTTCTAACACCATACTTTATTTCTCTAATTTTTTATTTTTCCTTAATCAAGTTATTCAAAACTGGCAAATTTTTTATTATTAAATAAAAACAAGGAATAGAGCTACATATATACATATTTTACAAAAAATCAATAAAAAACTTTTAATCTGGTTTTATACCGATATTCGAGTTTGGTAAAGGAAAATAGTTAAAAATGGCTATGCCAAAATAAAACTAAGCAGAATAGCAATACAGAATAGCAACCGTAACGATTGCCAAGAAATATTTTTCCGGCATAGTTTTATTATTGTTCAATTATATATGTATATCTAAACACAAAACGTTTATTGAAACAGTAAAAACTATAAACAAATACAATAAACATCAAAATTTAAAATACAAAATTTAATGGAATCAATTAATATTAAATAAATAAATATAGTTTAAAAATTAGTTTTGATCGATGTTTTCTTTATCTTCTGTTTCATTTTCAACTTTTTCCTTCTTCACGGCCGCCAATATATTATTATCAATTATATTATCTTTAATGTTTGTGTTTACAACTGCAATAGAGGTATCCTCATCAAAACTTTCCACCGAGTTATTTTTTTCCTCCCCACCTTCAAGCTCTTCCCTTAAATCTTCTAATTCTTCCTGATGTCTTCGTTTTAGAAATTCTATTCGAGATTCATAAATTCGTTTCTGACTTTCGATTTCTCTTTGCATACGCAACTCAAATTGCTTTTTATGATCATCTAGGGTGGTTTTGAACGAGTCTACTAGTTGATTCCGTAGCTCTTGTTCTTGTTTTAATAATTCTTCGGCATGTTGATGTGTCAGACGTTCATTTTCTTCCTTAAGGTGGTAATTTTCATCAAAAATTTGTTCAAGTTGTTGATTCTGCTGCTCAACATGATTATTTTTTTGTTCTAAATGTCGATTAAGTTTTTCAATATCTGCCTTTAAGTTAGCGTTTTCTTCCAATAATTGCTGTATGTAACTATTGTCCGGTGTGGTGCTAAATACTGAGTAACGTGATTGGTTTTGCTTTACAGCTGGAGCTTTAAATATTATATTGCTTGCTATAGACGCGAAATTAAGGACGTTTAAATTTTCTTCATAGTACTTATCAGTGGGAGTCACATTAACAATCATGGCTAATTTTTCTCTGCCTTGAAGAGCCGCCTGAAGTATCATTGTCAATTTAGATTCCCTAAAAGGTATGCGTTCTTTCCTATTTAATGCTGAAGAAGCTATGTTGTTTGCGGCATCTAAACAACGTCCTAAAACCATAAGAGAAGTATTGATACGTTGGGCCTCTTTCAGGCGGGAACCCATGTTACCAGTCTTATCCAAACGCTCCGAACCGGCCAAGTCACAAAATTTATATGAAGTCTCTGTATAAACGCCGTTACGATAGTATTTTAAGACATCGACAAAAAATACGCAATGTGAACGACTGGAGTTGGCATTAATTGATGTTGAAGCGTAGGTAACCTTTTGCAGACCTGACCGCAAAAGTTTTAAGGCCTCCAAACTACTTTTTACGTATATTGATGTTACGCCTTTAATAAAAATGTGACCGTCATTACAAACGATTTTTAAATTCTTACGGGTTACATTGACTATTGACGTAGAAGCTTCCTTAGATTTGATGGGAGCTAGCAAATCATATACCAATTCATTGTAGATTTCTACAAATGTAACCCATATAAAAACGGAAACATCATCAAAAGACATTGTTTCAAAATGGTGGTCATTACGTATAGAATGCTGAAGTTGTAAATAATTTGTGTCCATGTTTTTACAATTGTCCAGGACCTTACGTCGCAACAGGCTTTCTTTTTCTACTAGGTTGTCATCAAGAAATGTTGTTCTAGAATTTACTAATTTAGCAAGAGGATTTGGATGTATATTGGACTGATACAGAGTAAATATGTTTTCTAGAGAACGAGGTATTATACCCGGCCTCAAGTCATCTCCCAATAAAGTAAAAGTTTTGCCGGAGCCCGAAGTGCCATATGTTAGAACTGTAAAGCTTTCTTCGGCCATTATCTTTTCCCCTATGCATTTTTCATAGACTTCTCGTTGACTTACCTCCGAATCAAAAATTTCTGAAAAACTGTGGTGTTTCTCCATGGAATTTTTATTTCTACTGGTGCTACAAGATTCTGTGGGTGGACCGGTTATTAGAACTTTACCTTCTACCGATATTGAATAAGACGAAGAAGGTAAATCTACTGGTTTCAATCTTAAATAAACCAAAGCCCCAGTTTCCACCGTTGCACTTGAATCTATGCATTCCGTCATAGCATCACCAGTGATTCGAGTTTCATCATATTCATCGTCCGCACTGTCACTATCACTTTCATCATAAAGAGAACGCTCTTCCTCAATCTCGCTAAAAAGTCGTTCACGTTTTTGTGGACAAGGACGAAATCTTCGATCAATACTTGGATCTCTAGGCATTAGAAATGAGCGAACCTCACGCTTTGAAGCCATTTTTATTTATTTTGTGTTAAATATCTTTATTTTATTCTAGCAGAAATGTAATATCTCGATTTATGTAGTAGATTCAAAAACAACTATGGCGCTAAGTAACCACATATATTTTTGCTGTTTGAAACGAGTAACCGAATACACTGAATGTTGTACCCAGCCACTAAAAACTAAAAATCGCTAAAATTGAAGAATATTTTCCCCGTCTATTTTACATTACGCCTTGACGAAACATTGTTTTGTTTGCACATTAACAAAGGGTCTGCAGAATTGGGGAAGATATAATGTTAACTTTCTTCTGTGTGGAGAAAACGTATCGATGTGCATACTCCCTCAAAACATATTTTGTTTGCCGTCAATGTTGTTTGAAAGCTTATAGCACACAATTTTCGAAAAATTAAAACAAAAATTTCAATATTTCTTTGAAAATGAAAATCATGACTGTAACATAACATATATTTAATATTAAGAATATACATATGTATGTATGTATGTGTGTATATAGAGTAACATATTTTTATACCCTTCACCACAGGTGGAAAGGGTATATATAAGTTTGTCATTCCGTGTGTAATTTCTACATATTCATTTCCGACCCCATAAAGTATATATATTCTGGATCCTTATACATAGAGACGTTGATTAAGCGATGTCCGTCTGTTTGTCCGTTCGTCTGTCCGTGTTAGTGTGGTAATGTCATTTGCCAAGGCACCAGAAGAGATACAAAAAATTTAAGCACACCAATCTGTCAGGCATAGTTTCGAAAATTTTGGTATTGCAATTCAGCAACATCGGATCATTCCTTTGGAGGCTGCGGGCCAAAAACCACGCCCACCTATATTTTTTTCACGTTTCAGGTTCAGGTTTTTTTTAAATTTTTTTCAGCTTTAATGATTCTGTTTTGCCTTTTTTTCTCAAATAAATATTAGACTGCGACAGGTAGATCGCAAGGAGTGCATACAGATCTCGGGGGATCAATAACCCCCTGCGAGGGGCGATTTTTGTCTGTTTTTAGATTGGTAGGGTTTTTCTGCTTTGATTTGTTTTAGTGACCTTAATAGAAAGCAATACACATATAGGTAGCCAATGGACCCACAGGGTACCCACTGATAAATAGGAGCAATTAAAAGGACCCCCCATGTGTCAATATGAGGAAATTTTTTTTTTGTAAGGATTTTTTTTTGCTTTAGTCTGACCATTCTAACTCAATATAGATTGGAGAAAGGTCCAAAATTTAATAAAAAAATTTCAATCAAATTTTTAAAAAAAAAAATTTTTTTTAAATTTTAAAATATTTTTTAAAAATATTTACAAAAAAATTTAAAAAGCATTTTCAAAAAGATATTTCACAGAAAAATATTCCAAAAAAAAATTTTTTAAAAAATTTTCCAAAAAATTTTCGAATAAAATTTTACAAAAAATTTTTAAAAAAATATTTTTACAAAAAATTTTTACACTCAATTTTCGAAAAATTAAAACAAAAATTTCAATATTTCTTTGAAAATGAAAATCATGACTGTAACATAACATATATTTAATATTAAGAATATACATATGTATGTATGTGTGTATATAGAGTAACATATTTTTATACCCTTCACCACAGGTGGAAAGGGTATATATAAGTTTGTCATTCCGTGTGTAATTTCTACAATATTCATTTCCGACCTCATAAAGTATATATATTCTGGATCCTTATACATAGAGAAGTTGATTAAGCGATGTCCGTCTGTCCGTCTATCCGTCTGTCCGTCTATCCGTCTGTTCTTCTGTCCGTGTTAGTGTGGTAATGTCATTTGCCAAGGCACCAGAAGAGATACAAAAAATTTAAGCACACCATCTGTCAGGCATAGTTTCGAAAATTTTGGTATTGCAATTCAGCAACATCGGATCATTCCTTTGGAGGCTGCGGGCCAAAAACCACGCCCACCTATATTTTTTTCACGTTTTAGGTTCAGGTTTTTTTTTAATTTTTTTCAGCTTTAATGATTCTGTTTTGCCTTTTTTTCTCAATTAAATATTAGACTGCGACAGGTAGATCGCAAGGAGTGCATACAGATCTCGGGGGATCAATAACCCCTTTCGAGAGCCGATTTTTGTTTGTTTTTTGGTTGGGAGAGTTTTTCTGTTTTGATTTGTATTAAAGACTTTTACAGAAAGCAATACACATAGAGGTAGCCAATGGACCCACAGGGTACCCACTGGTAAATAGGAGCAGTTAAAGGGCACATAGGGAGTTAATATGAGAAAAATTGTTTTACCGATTTTTTTTTTTTTTTTGCTTTAGTCTGACCATTCTAACTCAATATATATTGCAGGAAGGTCCTAAATTTAAAAAAAATTTCAATAATCTTTAAAAAAAAAATTAAATTTTTTTTTAAATATTTGCAAAACATTTTCGAACAGATATTTAACAGAAAAATATTCCAAAAAAAAATTTTTTTAAATTTTCCAAAAAATTTTCGAATATAATTTTACAAAAATATTTTTACAAACAATTTTCGAAAAATTAAAACAAAAATTTCAATATTTCTTTGAAAATGAAAATCATGACTGTAACATAACATATATTTAATATTAAGAATATACATATGAATGTACATATGTACGAGTATGTATGTACATATGTATGTACGTATACAGAGTGACATATTTTTTTAAATGCGTTTGATTTTTAAATGGACGATATCTGTTTTAAAACCTAGGTGCATTAAACACATAGACATCATCAGGATACCGACTACAAACTGTCAAAAATAAAATACAGTCGTTTATAGGTAAACGATTATTTTGAAGCCAGTATAGCTACATGGCTACACGACCACCGTTGTAGCTGTCGTCAACTTAGGCTAATTTCTATTTTATTCAACAAAAGAAAATGTCACAAAATTGTAAATTACAAATTCATATATAAACAAAAATTTTTGAAGTTTTGGAGGAAATATTTATAATTTTTTGGAAAAGTTATTTAATTTTATAAAAGCAATATAAGTATTTCTACAAAAATGTCATAGTTTACAATGTAGTTGTCGTCTTCAATATCATTAAGTAGCTGACAACACGGCGACAGTTGTAGCCAACGGAATTTGTTTTCGTATGTCTTCTATTTCTTTAAAGCATGAATAATTAATTTTTCTCATACCACTTAATTTAAGTAAAGAGTCAACAATATGGATAATGCTGTACATGTCTGTATAAATAAAATCACCGTGGTAAATATAGAACATTCGGCACGGCCGAATATAGCACTTTAAATTGTTTCCTATAATACTAACTTAATAAATACAAAAATATACAGCTATTGTAAATTTGGAAGTCCTTTTTATAAATACAAAATTAAATTATTACCAAATTTAAAATCCCAATTTTCTCCTAATTAAATAGTTTGGGGTTACACCACTTTTCCGATGATGGCCGCTTAAGTCAAAGAAAAATCATTACAATATCATATCATCTTACTACACCAAGAAAAAATGTAAATTAAAGAAAATCATATTTTTATACCCCATTTAGATATTAAAACGTGAAAAAGTTTATAAAATGACAATAGATAACAAATTTTTATGTTTTGCATTATTTTAGGATTAGTTTTAATGAAATTAAAATAATAATAAATATGAAAACCCACCAATAAAATATAACTATATAAGATTTACTGACAAAAAACATGTTCAAGGCTTCTATGGAACCTCAAAATGTTGTTCAATCACAAAAAAACTATGTAGAATAACTTCACATTAAAAGAGAAATATCACTATTTGAACGGGTAATACAATTATTTTCTGCCATATACCAACGTTCCACCCTAATTAACATATGTCTATTAAAAAAGGAATAACCTATGATTATAAATATGTACATAAATATTTTCTAAAACCATACTTTATTTCTCTAATTTTTTATTTTTCCTTAATCAAGTTATTCAAAACTGGCAAATTTTTTATTATTAAATAAAAACAAGGAATAGAGCTACATATATACATATTTTACAAAAAATCAATAAAAAACTTTTAATCTGGTTTTATACCGATATTCGAGTTTGGTAAAGGAAAATTGTTAAATATGGCTATGCCAAAATAAAACTAAGCAGAATAGCGATACAGATATCGTTACGGTTGCCAAGAAATATTTTTCCGGCATAGTTTTATTATTGTTCAATTATATATGTATATCTAAACACAAAACGTTTATTGAAACAGTAAAAACTATAAACAAATACAATAAACATCAAAATTTAAAATACAAAATTTAATGGAATCAATTAATATTAAATAAATAAATATAGTTTAAAAATTAGTTTTGATCGATGTTTTCTTTATCTTCTGTTTCATTTTCAACTTTTTCCTTCTTCACGGCCGCCAATATATTATTATCAATTATATTATCTTTAATGTTTGTGTTTACAACTGCAATAGAGGTATCCTCATCAAAACTTTCCACCGAGTTATTTTTTTCCTCCCCACCTTCAAGCTCTTCCCTTAAATCTTCTAATTCTTCCTGATGTCTTCGTTTTAGAAATTCTATTCGAGATTCATAAATTCGTTTCTGACTTTCGATTTCTCTTTGCATACGCAACTCAAATTGCTTTTTATGATCATCTAGGGTGGTTTTGAACGAGTCTACTAGTTGATTCCGTAGCTCTTGTTCTTGTTTTAATAATTCTTCGGCATGTTGATGTGTCAGACGTTCATTTTCTTCCTTAAGGTGGTAATTTTCATCAAAAATTTGTTCAAGTTGTTGATTCTGCTGCTCAACATGATTATTTTTTTGCTCTAAATGTCGATTAAGTTTTTCAATATCTGCCTTTAAGTTAGCGTTTTCTTCCAATAATTGCTGTATGTAACTATTGTCCGGTGTGGTGCTAAATACTGAGTAACGTGATTGGTTTTGTTTTACAGCTGGAGCTTTAAATATAATATTGCTTGCTATAGACGCGAAATTAAGGACGTTTAAATTTTCTTCATAGTACTTATCAGTGGGAGTCACATTAACAATCATGGCTAATTTTTCTCTGCCTTGAAGAGCCGCCTGAAGTATCATTGTCAATTTAGATTCCCTAAAAGGTATGCGTTCTTTCCTATTTAATGCTGAAGAAGCTATGTTGTTTGCGGCATCTAAACAACGTCCTAAAACCATAAGAGAAGTATTGATACGTTGTGCCTCTTTCAGGCGGGAACCCATGTTACCAGTCTTATCCAAACGCTCCGAACCGGCCAAGTCACAAAATTTATATGAAGTCTCTGTATAAACGCCGTTACGATAGTATTTTAAGACATCGACAAAAAATACGCAATGTGAACGACTGGAGTTGGCATTAATTGATGTTGAAGCGTAGGTAACCTTTTGCAGACCTAACCGCAAAAGTTTTAAGGCCTCCAAACTACTTTTTACGTATATTGATGTTACGCCTTTAATAAAAATGTGACCGTCATTACAAACGATTTTTAAATTCTTACGGGTTACATTGACTATTGACGTAGAAGCTTCCTTAGATTTGATGGGAGCTAGCAAATCATATACCAATTCATTGTAGATTTCTACAAATGTAACCCATATAAAAACGGAAACATCATCAAAAGACATTGTTTCAAAATGGTGGTCATTACGTATAGAATGCTGAAGTTGTAAATAATTTGTTTCCATGCTTTTACAATTGTCCAGGACCTTACGTCGCAACAGGCTTTCTTTTTCTACTAGGTTGTCATCAAGAAATGTTGTTCTAGAATTTACTAATTTAGCAAGAGGATTTGGATGTATATTGGACTGATACAGAGTAAATATGTTTTCTAGAGAACGAGGTATTATACCCGGCCTCAAGTCATCTCCCAATAAAGTAAAAGTTTTGCCGGAGCCCGAAGTGCCATATGTTAGAACTGTAAAGCTTTCTTCGGCCATTATCTTTTCCCCTATGCATTTTTCATAGACTTCTCGTTGACTTACCTCCGAATCAAAAATTTCTGAAAAACTGTGGTGTTTCTCCATGGAATTTTTATTTCTACTGGTGCTACAAGATTCTGTGGGTGGACCGATTATTAGAACTTTACCTTCTACCGATATTGAATAAGACGAAGAAGGTAAATCTACTGGTTTCAATCTTAAATAAACCAAAGCCCCAGTTTCCACCGTTGCACTTGAATCTATGCATTCCGTCATAGCATCATCAGTGATTCGAGTTTCATCATATTCATCGTCCGCACTGTCACTATCACTTTCATCATAAAGAGAACGATCTTCCTCAATCTCGCTAAAAAGTCGTTCACGTTTTTGTGGACAAGGACGAAATCTTCGATCAATACTTGGATCTCTAGGCATTAGAAATGAGCGCTTTGAAGCTATTTTTATTTATTTTGTGTTAAATATCATCGACGTGAAGAAAACATACTTTTTTAACATACTTTTTGCAGAGTTGTATAAAGAAGTAGTTTCGTACTAAGAAAAAAAGTATGTTTGGAAATAGTACTTTAGTAAAAAAAAGTAGGTAATATCTCATTTCTCATACATTCCTTTTACCAATAAATACAGTTTATATGGTTGCCAGATTAAAATTGCCATAAATTGTTAAATCAGATATATATTTTTTTTAATATTAGTAAACTGTTTTTTTATTTATAAATTAGTCAATTAAATTTAGATTAAAATTATATTCTAATAAAATTGTAAAAACTTAGTTTATTAAGAAAGTAGTAATATTTAATGATGTTTTATAAATTAATAGATAACAAAGAAGATAGTTTCAACATCCAATATAAAAATTTTCGACACGGTTAAAAATAGTGATTGATGTGGTTTTGGTTTAATATATGTATATGTATTTTTTAATTTTGAAAAGTAATCGCTTTCCGCAAATAATATCTGTGGAAACATTATTAGAATCTGGAGTACCTATTCAAATTTGTATAATGGAGAATTATATTGAAGCGTTTTCTTTACAGAAGTCCATTACATGTTACTTTCTTTTTAAGGCCGGTCCGCAGCTCGACTGAATTTCAGTTTGCCATAAGAAGTGTGTGTAAAAAAACAGCCTGAAATTTAGGTTTGAAAATTTTCAGCCGACTTTTAGTTTGGTAGTACGAAGCTAAAAAGGAACAACGGAATTTTTGACTATAACAAGGAAGTTAAAACAAAAAATATACTTTTTCCTTTAACTCAAACAAATGTTTGAGTTGAATCACCAATGTTCAGGCAATTGTTTGGTAACGGAATTTATGACATTTCATGTTTTTTACACTTTTAAAATATTATTTTTTTTTTAAATTCTGTGTTGATATAATGTTATTGTGTACAATATACAATATCATAAAATACTTTATTAATTTTGAAGGAATAAAGCATGAATATAGTATAGAGAAATATTTATTCCGAAAATAGTTATTTTGAAGCATTTTTTATACTTTTTATTAAATTTTAAGAATTTTATAGCTTTTATTTTAAAAGAATTATTTTAATTAAGGTACACAGCTCGCCTAAATTTCAGGTTTGAAATTTTTGCATTTAGTGGTGTGTAGAAATAAAAATCATGTAGTCATGTTTATAAAATTTAATTATATATTGTATACAAAAAGATTGTATTTATACAAAAATTAACAAGAAATATTATAAAATTGTAATAAATATAAAATGTCAAAAATTCCGTGACGAAAAAAGAGTACACACAATTTTTTACTATTACAGGGATGTTATAACAAAGAGTGTAGACTTTTTTCCATCAACTGAAACAAAAATTAATGTTCGGGCAACTGTTTGGTAACAAAATTTTTTACATTTTATGCTTTTTACACTTTTTACAAAATATTGTATTCATTTTTCTGTTGCGACTCTCTCCTGTTGTTGTTCGCTTTTGTCGACTGTTTTTTCGTCAGAAATAAAAATTTCAATCTATGGAGACGAAAGCAAATTGAAGAGATAATTTCATGAAATTGCCGAAACAATAATTGCACGTACAGTGATCAATAATTGTTCCTATTTGTTTATCATATTTAAATTTTTAGTACTCATAATTTATCTTCTTACTATATAGATAACAAAATCAAAATTTATAACTATTATGTATGGTCCCGTTATTTTTTTAATAATTGTCTTTAAAGAAGAAAGTTTCTATTTCTATGGATTAAATCCAAACTAAATAAGTAAAAAATATAAAAATATATTAAGTAATTAAAACTACTTTTGGTAATAATGGGCCCACAAGAAAATGAGTTATCCAACATAACATAATAAAATACGACATAAAATATCTAATTATAAAATTGTACAAAGAAAATAACTCACAAATAAAAAAAGTAGTGAACTATACAAAAGATTATAGAAAAGTTAAATTCTGAAGGCTCAACAAAGCAAACCTTGTTGTTTGTGCACCAAAAATAGAAGCGAAAATTAAAAACGATATTGGAAAATCCTATTCATAGCTTTTTACACAAAGTCGGATACCATGGCCGAAGTATTAGACAAAACCCATTTATAAGCATAATGAACCAAATATGTAGTAGCTTTCGTCAAATAGTATGTACATATATCAATCGAAAACATTCTGGAATACTGTATTTTTTTCTGACGAAGCAAAAAAAAATCATTTACGGATCTGATACACGTGATAAAGTGTGGCGAAAGCCAATTCCAAGCTCGAACGAAAAAACATGACTGGCATTGTTAAGCATGGAGGTGGTTAGGTATTAGTTTGGGCTGCATGTCGGTATTAGGAGTGGGGAAACTTGTTTTTATTGATGAAAATATTGTATCTCAATATTTCCATCAATGAAGAAATATTTGTACCTCAATATTTTTAAAAGTAATTTTGAAAGAAAGTGCTTTACAATTAGGGCTAGGAAACTCCCTTATACTTCAAAAGAATAATGACCCGTAATATACGGCTCTCATAGTCAAAGAATGGCTTTTGAGACATACTACCAAACGGAAAGTTGCTTGAAAAATATCAAGCCCAAAAAAGTTCTTAAAAAATATAAATACCAAACTAAGACTAGCCTACAAGTATATAAGTATGTACGAGTACACAACAAATTAAACTCAATTAAATACACAACAAATTAAGCAAAACATATAAGAACTAACATATTTTCATAATTTAAATAAGTTATGATAAGATACATACATATGTATATCTGATTCGTGTCAAATATCGTCTGATGAATAAAGTTTATTTCTTTATAAAAAAGCATAAATACGTATCATCAAGATAAAATTATGTATATGAGTTTGTTCTACCTTTTGTTGTTAAAAAATAGGCATTAAGGCCATGATTTATGTGCTGTTTATGTAACCCAATTGAAAAAAACGTTTAGGAAATTTGTATGAAAAGCACTCAATTTTTTAAGTTATTCCTATACAAATTTTCTAGACGTTTTGTTCAATCGTGTTACATAAACAGCACATTACTCTAAAATTGCATGTGTGCTCAAAAAGTATGATAGTGTAGATTAAAAGTGTATGTGTGTCACAGACTTTTTGACAGTATGTACGATTTAATAATGATAGTGTGGCATCTACATCGCCATTTTGAAACGATTTTTTGAGTAAGACAGAATTCTGTCAGATTTTTTTGTGATTGAATCGTACGATTGTGTAGGATAGTGAATCCTGGCCTTTAGTGGTATGAGAAAAAACCTATTTATATTTCCTATTTACAAGTTACTAGCTACTCTCATCCTCAAGATGTACAAAAAGACTTGGAAGTAAAAGTATGGCCAAGATTTAACTTGATAAACACGTAGAAGCCTATATAAAACATAGAGAGGCTCACTATTGCAGTTCTCTAAATAATTACTTTATATGGGGGCTCGTGCTAAAGGGCGTTTCACACTATAATTTGCCATTTCATTTTTGTAGTAAAATTACGTAATTTATAAGAAAAATATGGAGGAAAAATTTAGCATAGTCATATAAAGGAGTCGTAAAGTAGATTGGGGTTGAGGAATACATTCGCGCGTCATTGTCATTATCGCTTAAGCTCAATCAGGCCGTCCTTTTTGCTCGGTCTTCAAGTGGTTTGCGTCTCCCTCTCGCACTGGGTGATTGGATTCCTCGAATGGCTGTGCTGCGATACAGTTATTGGTGGTTGCATTAATCAGCCACGTGCAATCGTTTTGGTTATCGTGTATAACACTTATGTGTATCTATTTGAAAGATACAAAAAAACGACATTCACTTTTTGGTTTTCAAAAAATAACTGCTCTCTTTATTTTCTTATGTTTTCCTTAAGCCCAGTACGCAGCTCAACGGAATTTCAGGTTTGATTTTTTTACCTTTATTTCTACAAAACTAAAATTTATCATGTGGTCGTTTGTAGAAATAAAAATCATGTAGTCGTGTTTTTAAAATGTTATTATATGTTGTACACAATATTATTATATCAATACAGAAATGAAATAAGTAATATTTTGGAAGTGTAAAAAACAATAAATGTTAAAAATTCCGTTACCAAACAATTGCCTGAACATTAATTTTTGTTTCAGTTGAAAGAAAAAAGTCTACACTTTTTGTTATAACATCCCTGTAATAGTAAAAATTCCGTTTAGTTTTCTTTTTAGCTGCGTACTGCCAAACGGAAAGTTGTTTGAAAATTTTCAAACCTGGAATTCAGGCTGTTTTTTTACACATACTTCTTATGGGAAACTGCAATTCAGTAGAGCTGCGTACCGGCCTTTAAATACTAATTTACAATTTGATTTTTGATTAATACATTAAACAATTCTTTGGAATTAAATAAATTTTTGATTAGGTCATTGGATTTTCGTTGAGAGAACGGAAATCAAATGACAAAAGTTGAAAATAATTTCTTTGGAAAATTATTTGGAGTAAAATAATTTAAAATAGATTGCGTAAGTAATTTATTTTAAAAATAAAATAAACTAAATTATGTTTGCACGTGTTAGGGGAATAGTGGGAGACACTATAACATATAACCTCAATTATTTGCAAAAGAACTACAAGATAAAATTAACAAATAAATAATATGCAACACAATGACAAAGAGAAATCTACAACAAGAACATTAAATAATTAAGCTGAAAAAATTAGAACAACATTGTTTAAAATACAACCGTCGTTTATAGACTTGACCAAAGGCTGCAAAAAAGAACCAAGTGTTCAAGGCAGCATCTTACCTTTTGGCACCAACATTGTTGCTATGTATGAGCAACAACCAAGAAGAAGAAAAAAATTATATAAGAAATTGCATATTTTTAAAGACTCTTCTTTTGCAGTAACATTTTATAACTTAAAAATTTTTTTGTGTGTGTTTCCGCTTCTTTTTAACTGTCAGCATCTACTCAGTCATCTACTCTTACCAAAGATAGAAATGGCCTTAAAACGCCCATTCATGACACTCTTTTCATTTTAAACCCTTTCGATTCAACAATGTTACCCTAGGCTCTTCAGGTTGCTTTTATTTGAAGTATTAAGTAAAATTTAATAAAAGTCAGAACAGGATAAAATAAACCACGTAATTTCAAAACGGTTCTTGATTTGAAATTACGTGATTTTCAGAGCAGGTCTGTATATATACTAATCTGAGGGTTATGTTGTAAAATTTCAGGAATCTACATATTATAGTTCTCTAGGAACACGATTAAAATTTTTTACTATGTATGGGAGGTACCACACCAGTATTACGATCTCAACAGCTATTTGCTAAACTATCCATATTAATAAGAGTGTATTTGCAAAAAATTTCAAGATTCTATCCACTACAGTTCCCAAGTTAAATAAATATTTTATGAACAAATCATAAAACAGATTACTATTGGTAAAGTACATCCATATAGCTTTCTAGTCTTAATAAACTTCTCATTTGGTTTATTAAATTTTGGGCATAAGAATCTGGGTTTTTATTGAGAAAATTTAAAAAATTCCACTGTCGATCTGGTTACGCACCAGTGAAATAGATATATGTTATATGGATATGCTTTACCAATAGTAATCTGTTTGGATTACTATATTTTTTTAAAATAAATATTTTATGATTTGTTCTTTTTGTTTTTAAATAATAAATAGTAAACAAATCAGGAACAATTGCAATCGTACTTTTTTCGGTACAATTCTGATTTTAAAATTGGTATTGTACAGTTTTTAATATATTTTAAATAATAAACTTTTTTATATTTGGAATTTTAATATACATTTAACATTACTTATTTATAAAGAACGCATAATTCCTTTTTAAAATTTATTAAACAAATATTTTATGAACAACTCATAAAATATTTGTTTTTTATTCACTTTTATATTATTTTCACTATTAAATACTGATATTTTCTTGAATATTGCAAAAATTTATTTTTTCATACAATTTTTCCAAAAAAATATTTTGAACTCAAAATCCCGAACAGCTGATTGACAAATTCTTGCTAGTAAAAATTTTACTAGCAAAAACTTGCAAGTAATTTTTTTTTCTCTCACGTTTTTATTCTCTTGTTTTACTCTCTCGTAGCTAGTTTTTCGAGGTACTGAACAGAGCTATTAACTGCCTATTTCACAACGTCACACGAAGTCTTTCTTTCGCACAATTACATTTAAAACAAAAACAAATTTACAAATGTTGTTTTTATTTTAGAGTGGGTCACTTCGTACTCGTATGTATTAAATATATATAAGCAGTATGTGTGAAAAACAGTCTAAAATTCAGGTTTGAAAATTTTCAGGCAACTTTGCGTTTGGTACTACGCAGCTAAAGGCCAGCCCGACTGAATTTCAGTTTGCCATAAGAAATATGTGTAAAAAACAGCCTGAAATTCAAATTTGACAATTTTTATGCAACTTTCCGTTTGCTAGTACTTAGCTAGAAAGAAAACTAAACGTAATTTTTTACTATTACAGGGATGTTCTAACAAAAAGTTTAGACTTTTTTCCTTCAACTGTAACAAAAATTAATGTTCAAGCAATTGTTCGGTAACGGAATTTATAACATTTCATGTTTTTTATACTATTATAATATTTTTTGTTTATTTCTGCGTTGGTATAATGTTATTGTGTACAATACGCAAGAAAATTTTAACAACACGACTACATCATTTTTTATTTATTTATTCCCTATATATTTCATAAAGTTAATTTATAAAACATAATACAAATGCGCCGGGTGACTAGACCATATACACTCAAAATTTCGTATTCAGAATAAAAATAAGCAAAAGTAGTTAACAAAAAGGCAAATAATATAAAATAAATTGATAATTTAAATGATAAATTATTTATATAAACAAACAAAAAGTTTATAAAATTGAATACAGGTATTAAACATTTTTATTTCTACAAACAACTACATGATGTATTTTATTTTTGTAGAAATATATGAAAATTTCAAATCTGAAATTCAGACGAGCTGCATAATGCCCTTAAAAAATTTCTGTTTGGTAATTTTTTATTTATTTCTACAAAAGTAATATTCATCAAGTGGTTGTAGAAAAAAAATCTTGAAGTAGTGTTTGTAAAATTCTGCGTACCATACGATGTTAGAATTTTGTTTCATCCCCAATTTTATACAATCTGGCAACATTGAATTCTTCATTCATCTCTGTTTCTCAATTTGAATGAATTATTTGCAATATATGTAGATATGAAAAAAATAAAAGCCAGCCAAAAATTAAAAAATCGTAAACAAAGAGTAAAAAGAAAATAATTCGGCCATATAAAAACTAATACTGATCATATAATTAATGTGTTTGATCAGTTATGCAATACAAGTTCTACGACTTTTCAAAACCAGTAGCAAGGTGGAAAATATGCAGTTTACGATACAGATTAAAAGTTGTCCTTGGAATATTTAAGATTCTAGCCGCATTAAAAGAAACCTAGAAAAAAAGACAACAAATGTAGTTTATGGCAACATCATAAATATTATGCATCATCTATGGTATGGCCAACACTGGCTTCGCTTACTAACAATTTTCTGCATAGCCGGACGCAAAGATTTTCTCTATGGCATGAATAACACCGGCGTCCCTTACAAAGATTTTCTGCATATGTTTTCTCATCTGTGGTATAACAAACATCGGCTTCTACTACTAAAGATTTCCTGCATAGCCGGACGCGGGATAAAAATTAAAAAAAATTTTTTTTTGTTGATTTCTGATTTTTAAATTTTTCCATTAATTTTAATTTAGTTGATTCTTAAATCCGGAACTAAGGGTTGCTCCCATTTTTTCCACTTCACATTTTTTGCTATAATTGTATTTTAGAAACAAAGGTTTATTTTTTTAATTTTTATGGTATAGCCGTAAACTAGATTTAAGCTAAAATTAACCTTTACGAATAACAACTAGCGGCAGAGACCATCAAATAGGTGTCGGAATCATGGTGGATAGAGAAATGGGAACAAATCTAGTTTACGGACACATCATAAAAATTGGGGGCGACCCTTATTTTCCGAGTTACGGACCCCCAAAGTTTTTATGTAAAATATGATATATCTCCACCATTTTATTACGGAATGAGGCAATATGGGTATCATTGGAATGGTAATTAAATATACTATCCTAAATTAAAATCAGTGAACAAAAATAAAATTTCGAGTGCGCACCAAAAACAGTTTTTTTTTAATTTTTTTCTAAATCTCTTAATTCTTCATCAATTTCTTCTTCCAAAGCTAAACTTGTTATTTCATCCAATGTAGAATTTGCATTTTTCTATGGTATGGCTAACACCGACTTCGCTAACTAAAGATTTTCTGTATAGCCGGTCGCAGAATAAAAATAGAAAATATTTTTCTTCTACTTAAATTTTTTTCCATTTTTTTTTATTAATTTTACTTTAGTTGGATAGTACTTTTTTACCATTCCAATGATACCCATATTGCCTCATTTCGTCATAAAATACTGGAGATGTACCATACTTTACATAGAAACGTTTTTTCATTTTACATTTTTATGATGTGTCCCTAAACTAGATTTAAGCAGAGAAATGGGCCTATTATGACATTGAAAATGTATCTGTATTTGTTTCGTAGGGTGTTCAAAATAAATCTTTAAATATAAATAAATGTTTGGTTTTTTAACCGACTTCAAAAAAGAAGGAGGTTATCTATTCGTCTGAATGTTGCTTTTTTATGTATGTAACCGCAGAACTCAGCCATTTCTGAACCGATTTTAAAATTTTTTGCTTTATTTGAAAGGTTATGCTTCCATTTTAAAAACAGTTCATTATATTAAAAATTAAAGGGTGTCCCCATACAACATACATGTTTTTTACGTGTATTAAGAACCGTAAAGGGCAGCAAATTAAAATTTTAAAAAACTGCGTGCCGCTATAGCTCCCAACAGCAGAAATTAATAAAAAAATAAATTTAAAATTTAAAGGGTGTCCCCATAGGTGACATAATATGACCTATTTGGGTCTATCTTTTGAACCGTTATAGACTAAACCTTGAAAATTTGACAGAATGTCGACTACTATGACCGTTATAATAAAATGTATAAATACTCAACATTTTAAATTAAAGGGTGCTCCAATAGTTCATTTAATTTGATGTATATGGCCATACTTTTGAATAGTTGTACACAGACCGCTGAAATTTACAAAGAACCTGTAGTGCTAAGTCAGCTATAACAAAAAGTATAAAATTTTGAATTTGGAACTTAAAGGGTGTCCCAATAGTTAATGTAATTCTATGTATGTGGCCAAACTTTTGAACTGTTAGAGACAGACAGCTGAAATTTACAAGGAACCTGTATTGCAAAGTCCACTATAGCAAGTATACAATTTGAAGTTAGAAATTAATGGGTGTCCCCATAAATTACGTAATTTGATCTATATGACCCTATCTTTTGAAC
>CATIVE010000607.1:0-18101 GCA_949628195.1 Phasia obesa
AATCCATTACGGAACGGCAACACAATTCCGTCCAATCTAGCCTTGTACCTCATACCGTAATCATTGATGCGGATAGGTTGCAATGGGCTATTAAAAGTTTCCATCCCTATAAGGCTCCAGGGCAGGATGGCATAATTCCCGCTGATCTTCAGAATAATCTGGATCTGGTAACACCATGGCTTTTAGCTATATATAAAGCCTGTCTATCCTGGTCTTACATTCCAGACCAATGGACAAAGTGTAATGTGATATTTATTCCCAAGGGAGGAAAAGTGTCACATGCGAGAGCAAAGGATTTCAGACCAATAAGTCTAACATCCTTTCTTCTCAAAACACTAGAAAGACTTATCGAAATCCACATAAGAATGACAATCGATAAGAATCTCCTTTCCCCGTCCCAACATGCTTACACAAAGGGCAAATCTGTTGAGACGGCGCTGCACTCGCTCGTGGGCTACATAGAGAAGTCCTTGGAGCATAAAAAATACACTATTGTGGCCTTCATGGATATTGAAGGAGCATTTAATAATATTAATCCGCTGGCAATAACTCAATCTCTCACGGAGGTTGGGGTTGACCATTCAATCATCAGGTTTATAACAAATCTGTTAGGTTATAGGGAAATATCATCCTCATTTGGTTTAGCTAAAATCACCAAGATAGCAATAAGAGGCACCCCTCAAGGAGGGGTACTGTCTCCGTTGCTTTGGAATATAGCAATTAATAAGCTATTAATAAAATTGGATTCCATGTACTTCAAGACAATTGCATACGCAGATGATGTGGCGGTTGCAATTGCTGGAGCTCATGTTGATACAATGACACAAAGATTGGAAAAAGCATTTAAAGCAATCTGTTCCTGGGGGGATCAGAACGGGCTGGGTGTGAATCCATCTAAAACGGAGCTTGTATTATTCTCAAGGAAATACAAGGTTCCAACCTTCAGACTACCTATGTTAAATGGGGTAACACTAAATCTATCTGATAGCGCGAAATATCTAGGCATAATATTAGATAGTAAACTTTCCTGGAAAATGAATGTTCAGGCTAGAGCGTCCAAAGCTATGACGGCAATATATGTATATAAGAAAGCCATTGGCACGACCTGGGGAATGAGCCCAAGGAATGTAAATTGGCTGCTTGAAGCAGTAATCAAGCCAATATTATTTGATGGTGCAACTGTCTGGTGGAGAGCACTAGATTTTAGGACAAACGTCTCTATTATAGAAAGGGTGTTGCGCACTATGGCGATCCTTATAACTGGAGCCATCAAGTCAACACCAACGAAGGCACTTTTTGCAATACTTAACTGGTTACCGGTAGATCTACTAGCCAGGTATGTGGCATTAAGGACAGCTGTTAGACTAAATGTTGTAGGTGCATGGAACCATAGATCATGGGGACATGCCAATCTTCTAGGAATAACGAATGTTATTCCTGAGCTCTTAGACTACTGCACCCTTCTTCACACGAAGATTCCACTTTGATTTGACGGAGGGTTACTCTCTAACTCCCCGAACTTTACTGGTTTACACAGATGGTTCCAAAAAGGGAACGAGAGTGGGAGGTGGAGTCTATATAGAGGAGTTTGGAATTAGGATATGTTTCAGACTTCCGAATGACTGCAATGTCATACAAGCAGAAATATCTGCTATTAAAAAGGCGGCTAAATGGCTAAAGTACCACAGGATATCAGACAGAGATATCTGGATTTGTACTGATAGTAAAGCCGCTATCATGTCCCTTATAAGTGTGTATAGCACATCAAATCTTGTCCTTGAATTAAACGTAGTTTATTTATATGGTCAAAGCACGATCCTCCAGTCCTGAAACCGGATTGCTCCTTCCTAAGAGACTGTTCAACGACAGGTTGTATCTGTTGCGGAATTATAGATGCCAATATTTTCCCAATCGAGTTCTGTAGGGTTATTCTTCTCCAGTTTTTGCAAATCGTAAGGTCTCTCTTTTTTGGAATCGTAACAAATAGACCATCTTTTCATGCGGAAGGGACGTTTTCATTAATCCAAACAAAGCGAATTAGTGGTGTAATAAACTCCATATTTAATGAAAGCCATTGGCACGACCTGGGGAATGAGCCCAAGGAATGTAAATTGGCTGCTTGAAGCAGTAATCAAGCCAATATTATTTTATGGTGCAACTGTCTGGTGGAGAGCACTAGATTTTAGGACAAACGTCTCTATTATAGAAAGGGTGTTACGCACTATGGCGATCCTTATAACTGGAGCCATCAAGTCAACACCAACGAAGGCACTTTTTGCAATACATAACTGGTTACCGGTAGATCTACTAGCCAGGTATGTGGCATTAAGGACAGCTGTTAGACTAAATGTTGTAGGTGCATGGAACCATAGATCATGGGGACATGCTAATCTTCTAGGAACAACGAATGTTATTCCTGAGCTCTTAGACTACTGCACCCCGTCACCCTTCTTCACACGAAGATTCCACTTTGATTTGACGGAGGGTTACTCTCTAACTCCCCGAACTTTACTGGTTTACACAGATGGTTCCAAAAAGGGAACGAGAGTGGGAGGTGGAGTCTATATAGAGGAGTTTGGAATTAGGATATGTTTCAGACTTCCGAATGACTGCAATGTCATACAAGCAGAAATATCTGCTATTAAAAAGGCGGCTAAGTGGCTAAAGTACCACAGGATATCAGACAGAGATATCTGGATTTGTACTGATAGTAAAGCCGCTATCATGTCCCTTATAAGTGTGTATAGCACATCAAATCTTGTCCTTGAATGCCGGACATCCTTAAATGAGATGGCGGATAATTCGACAGTCACCCTTAAATGGGTGAGGGGACATGGGACTAATCAAGGCAACTGTGCTGCCGATGAACTAGCCAAGAAGGGAACACTATTGCACGATGATGCCATAGACATCTATTGTGGCATTCCCCTCTCAGCCTGTTTACACCGCATCAACTTTGCCCTTCACAACACAGCTCAGGCCAGATGGTCCAATGAGTCGACTTGCTCGATCGCAAGGACAATCTGGCCCTCGATGGACCAAAAGAAAACGGTCTCGCTATTTCGGCTGCAGAAAACGCAGATACGCAACTCAATAGCAATAATCACTGGGCATTGCTTATTTGGAGCCCATGCAAGCAGGATGGGTATCCCTTATAATGACTTCTGTAGAAGTTGCCAGGATGAAGAAGAGGAGGAAACGGTTGAACACCTTCTCTGTCATTGCCCTGCATTAGAACTCTGTCGCCTACAATACCTGGGACGACGATGTTTTGAAAGCCTCTCATGTGTTTCATCTCTGGAAGCAATTAGGATTAACTCCTTTTTAAGGAACTGTGGTTGGTTTTCCAACCCTCTCCAAAACTGAAGTGACATAGTTGCTCATCGACATATGTCACGTCCAAGAGTGCCTTCACGGCTAGCACCTTCCCACCTTCTTCTTCCCACTTCTTTCTCTAACTTCTCACTTCTTTTACTTCTTTCTCTAATTTCTCAGTCTAATTTTGTTTTCTACTTTCTCTGTCTATCCCTCCTCTTATCTGCAGGTATCACAAAGGGACCAACATAATGGACCCAAGTGAGCTATCTTATTCTCTTTCTTCCCTCTATACAAGCTGCCTGCTTAACCTAACCTAACCTAAGAAATAAAAACATTAGCAATTTTAAGTCCATATTTCTTTATACATAAACTGTACTGAAATGGGTTTTTATGCAAAGGGTAATAGTTGAAATCAAGACATTTAATACACGAATAACCACATTTATTAGGAGTTTATTTCAGTTATATTAAAAATGTAAAAATTAAAATTAGTTCGTTAAGATCTTTAAATAAAAAAAAGATATTTTAAATTTAGTTTTATTTTAAAGTTAGTATATCGAAGTATTTATGGCAAATAGGTGGTATATAACAAACTTATCATATCATTATATTTTTCTTTTTTTTTGCTCCTTGAAGTTTTATAAAGTTGTAACATAGTAATTTTGCTAAGATTGTTCCAAATAAATACAACATAAATACAAAAATTTCTGGTTTAATGTGTCGTCTCGTCTTATTCCTTTGCTTGATTTTTCATTTTGTTTGAAGTTTGATAGTGTTATGTTGTGCTAGATTTTTAACAATCCCAGAACACTCATTTGGTTTCTTTCTTATAAAATCTAATCCAAATCTAAATACTCAGTATTATAGTGTGAAACGGGCCTCAGTAATAACTGCAATAGCGTGCATGGAAGTATCAATAATCAATAATAATTGCAACAAGAAAGTTGTTTGAATTATAATTATTTTGAATGGACTTATACCACTTTCAAAAGAAATATTTGTGCGATAGCATTGTACAGTAAAACTGTTTTTGTTTATTTTATGTCAAAATAGAATTCTATTGAAATAGTTTTTATAACAATGGCAAGAATGTGTCTATAGCTCATTAAAATTACCGTTAACTTAATTTTTTGAAAAAAAAAACAAGTTCATATGTACGTATGTTTGTATGTATGTATGTATGCATTTACATGCATTTACATGGTATGCATTTTACATAAAAATATGTTGATATAGACTTTAAAATGATTCTCATTGAAATTCATCGAAAACGACAATTTTTAAATCTAACGTGTTTCATTTTATCTGAATAAATAGCAAACAATGCAATTACCTTTCTTGTGCGATACAGTTGTTTTAATTTGAAAATAGTACGGTAAAAATGTTTATGTTTTGAATAACGAAAAAAATTATAGGAACATCATATTTATTATTATCTAATAGAAATGCATCATAAAAAAATTGCATAATAATTTTGTTTTAAAATATTGTTTTTGAACTTCTTTAAAAGAGACATTCTTGGCTAATAACGGTGTATGTTTTTCTTTTTAGTATTTATTTCTTTTTAGTACAATTGCGTTCAAAGACTTACTATTTAATTCTCAAATTAGTACAATTTTTAAGTTATTCATGACGACTACTTAATTTACATGTTAATCTTTGAAACTTTACTTTACTTTTTTATATTTGGAAGGGTAATTTTGAAAATTTCTGCTTCAATCTTCTAGGAATTAATGAAGTAGACCTATTAAAATTCTCTAGTTTAGTAAGCTGTATTTGACATCTACAATAGAATTTTCTAAAAAAAATTACACGTTGTTTTTATTGTTGTATAACTGCACTTACCTGATAAATTGTTTGCCCTGACATAATCCAAAAAATTTTTAAATTCGCCTAGACGCAACTATTAAGAAAATTTGAATTACATATGTAGCATATCGCACTTGTTCATCAAAAGAGAGTCAACTCAAAATTTTTCAATTTTCACTTTTTGCAAGAAATCGATGTACAGTAGTCATATCTACGCACTGCACTTTTATATAAAATACAGTTTTATCCTCTTAATATGAAAGTATAAAAAAAAAAGTATTTTGCCTTTACTGAAAAATGTTATATTTTGAGTTGACTCTCTTTAGAGAAACCAGGGCGATATATTAGGTATGAAAATTTTCCTAACTTTATATTTAAAAAAACACAGGTTATGTATAATACATATTTTTTATTATGATATTAAAACTGAATGAAAAAAATTTGGGAAAAATTCTTATTCAATTCATAATATTTACGAAAAATGTGTAATTTTTACACTAAAATAGATTTTTATTGTGTTTTTTGTCTTTGGCGTAATTTGTCGATAAGAATTTTTCAAACGTCATAATTTCATTTAGTTTAAAATTTAAAAACTTAATTAATTTTGTTTTAAAATAAATTTAATATTGAATTATAAACTCAAATTTTAGGGTAAAGATCACAACAGCAGCACAATTAACAAAATTAGAAGACTTAATGGAGGAAACATTTCGTTTATGTAAAGAAGAATTCAAAAGGAACTTTGAACATAAAAACACCCTTTTGGAGTTAAGGAAAGCGGAACTCGAAATTAAACAAAAAAAAAATATTAGGAGCTGGCGGAGTTTAAAAGGCATATATTTTAGTTATTAAAATTTATAAATTTTTTCTTTTATCTAAAAACAGAATAAACCCTTTGTTAAATTATTTTACAACTTAATTTATGTATTCGTATGTATGTTCAATTCCACACTGTGTAATTTATTAAGTCATGGCAAAATAACCATATACGGACACCACCGCAAAAGTGAAAAATTTCCTGGCTACCTAAGCGCTACCTAAACGGTGTTAAGAATCATTCCTAAGAAGTTCATATGTTCTAGAAAGTTGTTTATTGAGATCTTAGGTTCATTTTTGTAGTTGATTGTTTCCTTGAATTTTGAACGGTTTGCTACCTATGGACCTGAACAGAGGAAAAATGTAAAAAAATTTAATTTTCTAAAAGTTTTTTGCGATTTTGACCTTGAATATGAAGTTTTTTTGATTTTATATGATCATATATTCACAATTTTTGTTCTTTATGACAAGAGCTAAAACTTTGCTTCAGAGAGTATATCAAAATTCCAAACGGTTTGCAAAATATGAGCTTGAGTAAATGATCATTTTTTTGCAAAAATGACATCGAGGCCCATAAAAAAAACCTGGAGGACTTTGAGCAAAACTGGGAGACAGGAGTCTTTTTTTTGGTCTTTTATCACGTAGTTGTGTCCGTATATGGTTATTTTTTTCCGTGTTGCACTGTCTTCTTTAACAAAAGCAAGCAATTTATAAAAAGCACTTAAGTTCTCTTTTTTTCAACAATATCTGATATGACTACTCCGTTACGTATACCGGTTTCTGACCACTCTATATTGAAATGAATATATATATTGAAATGAATACATATAAATGCGCGCCTGTAATGTAATTGCGTGGCATCTAATAAGCACCTCAACCTTTACCAAAACTCCTATAGCTCGTTCTATAACGTTTTTTAATATTTTAGAATGGATTCCATTAAAGTGACTTTCTGGAGTACCATCCAGTGCTGATCGAAAAGGTGTAATAAGAAATGGTATCAGCAAAAAACCTTAATCTCATTTCAATAAAAAATTAAAAAAGAGAAAAAATAATACAAGTAAATATTTTATTTACCTGGCAACCAAGTATTCCTTTCACCATTTTCGTACTTTTGTTTTAAGTAATACCTTGTATCACTTACATTCCATACTGTGGAATCGTGGCTCGATACAGAAGAATGATTTTGATTATAACGTGTACGTATTTTTTTTAATTTTTTTTTTTTTAAGTTACATCGGGAAATCACGTTTTTCGAAAGAATTATTTCTAGAAAACGATTTTTTAGTTTTTCATATAAAAAATCGAATTTTTCAATGAAAGATCTCTTTTTATGAATTTTATATGATCACAGATTTTTGTTCTTTGGCTATAGGATCTTTACTTTAGCTAGAAAACAAGTTTTTAGTTTTTCATATAAAAATCAAATATTTTATTAAAAAGTCTCTTTTTATGGATTTAATTTAATTAATTACCACAGATTTTTGTGGAATTTTTCAATAAAAAAACCATTTTATATAAATTTTATAAGTGATCACAGATTTTTGTCCTTCTGCCTATAAGACGCTCAGTTTAGCTCGAAAATTAACTAGCCCTTTATAAATGGCTGAATTGTTTCCAAAATATTTTGGTTCTGCCCCACTGTTCAATGTTATTAGTTTAAGACCTAACAACGATTTCATGCGTAAGATATTAGTATTGCGAAAATAAGGAGGTCTCGATGTAATAGTGAGCATCCGTCAAGAAATTTTCTTTAGTGCCAATGATAACTTCGTTCGATTTTTGTAAACTTTTCGGATGTAGATTTATACGGGTTCTTTTTGACGGTACTATATCAAGAATTTAAAGGTTTGTTTAATGCTGCTCACATAGACAGCTTTAATGAATTCTCTCTATCTGCGTTTATCTCTGGCTAGTGATTTAACTAGACATTCGGAGACATTCGAACTACTTCGAGTTCAGCTTTTACACAAAGTAGCCACGTATTCTGCGGGCGTCCTTAGCGGCGTTGCCCTTGTGGATTCCATTCGAGAACTGCTCTGGCAATATCGTATAATGGTCTTTTAAGGATGTGACAAATCCATGTCAATTTTATCTCGCGAATCGAAAGAGTTTTTGGTTCAAAATTTACTTTTTGCCACAGATCTTCGTTCGATACCCAACTTGGCCAAAAAATACTTAGTATTTGTCTTAGAAATCTGTTAACAAACGTTTGTATTTTGTTAAGTATATTTCATGTTCCATCGAATTCCAAGAGGAACATCTCTGTTAGTGTCCTCCAGTACACCATTAAGAAGTAACAGAAGCAGTGTGGGTGAAAGGATGCATCCTTATCTAACAGATGTATTAGTATTGTAAGGATTGCTTTCCTTACCATTAAAACGTACTTGTACAGTTGGTATACCCTTATCTAATAATGCTGACCAGATAGATTCACGAATAACTGTGTCAAAAGCACGTTCGAAGTCAACAAAGAGTAAATACTGACTGTTCTATAATTAAACGTAGTTTATTTATATGGTCAAAGCACGATCCTCCAGTCCTGAAACCGGATTGCTCCTTCCTAAGAGACTGTTCAACGACAGGTTTTATCTGTTGCGGAATTATAGATGCCAATATTTTCCCAATCGAGTTCTGTAGGGTTATTCTTCTCCAGTTTTTGCAAATCGTAAGGTCTCTCTTTTTTGGAATCGTAACAAATACACCATCTTTTCATGCGGAAGGGACGTTTTCATTAATCCAAACAAAGCGAATTAGTGGTGTAATAAACTCCATATTTAATGATCCATATTTAAGCAGTTCAGCGGTAATATTATCCGGGCCAGGTGATTTGCAGTTTTTTCATTTCGTTTAATTTCGATAAAATGTCAGCGTATGTGGGAAATTTTCCTTCTGGGATTGCGCTGTGCTTTAGTTATAACAACTTCAGTAGAGCTGTCGTTGCTGTATCTAATAACATTAGCAAACAACTCGTTGTTCGTAGAGAGAACGGCTGCATGCAAAAAGACCTTATGAAAAATCGCCCAAAAACAAAAATGAAAAATTTCCGAATGAATAATCACCCTAAAAAAATCAAAAATTCCTAAAAAAGGAAAAATGAAAATTTGGCCCAAAAATTGTGAAAAAATAAAATGTCAATAGTTTTGGTAAGGGCATTGATATTGGTTTGATTTATCTTTGATCAAAATCCCAGAAAGCAGCGCCCACCTGCTGCTCGTCGTGTTGCTGCCAAAGGAACTCTGCGTAACCGTAATCACATTTGCTTCATCCGTTACTAAATTAAAACGCTGATTTAATTCATCAAGCAATCTTTGAGAAGAAGTTGTATGCAATCTGTGATCAGAGTCTATTAGGAAGTTTTTTGCTACCAAGTTAAATATTGATGCTTATGGACGCAAATAAATATTGTATGCTTTCAATAAAATAAATATGAAAGGATATATATGTAAAAAAATAAAAATAATAAAGGTGCAAATCGTTTGCTAATATAAGTTGAAATATTTAATTATTGTTTAGTGTTAAATTTTTTTGTCCGTCTATCCGTCTGTCCGTCTGTCCGTCTGTCCGTCTGTCCGTGTTATTGTTGTAATGTCATTTGCCAAGGTACCAGAAGAGATACAAAAAATTTAAGCACACCAATCTGTCAGGCATAGTTTCGAAAATTTTGGTATGACAATTCAGTAATATCGGATCATTCCTTTGGAGGTTACGGGATAAAAACCACGCCCACCTATATTTATTTCACGTTTTTTTTAATTTTTTTGGCTTTAATGATTCTCTTTTACTTTTTTTTGTCAAATAAATATTAGACTGCGACAGGTAGATCGCATACAGATCTCGGGGCATCAATAACCCACTGCGGGGGTCGATTTTTGTTTGTTTTTAGATTGGTAGGGTTTTTCTGCTTTGATTTGTATTAGAGACCTTTATAGAATGCAATAGCCAATTGCAATAGCCAATTGCATTGGAGGTAGCCAATGGACCCACAGGGTACCCACTGGTAAATAGGAGCAGTTAAAGGGCACACGGGGGGTCAATATGAGGAAATGTTTTTTTGGTAAGGATTTATTTTTGCTTTAGTTTGACCATCCTGACTCAATATAGATTGCAGAAGAGTCATAAATTTAAGAGAAAAATTTCAATAAAATTTTTTAAAAAACTTTTTTATATTTTTTAAAAGATTTTTTAATTTTTTTTCAAAAATATTTACAAAAAAATTTACAAAACATTTTCAAAAAGATATTTTACAGAAAAATATTCGAAAATTTTATTTTTTTAAATTTTCCAAAAAAATTTTCAAATAAAAATTTTACAAACAATTTTCGGACATTTTTCAATATTTCTTTGAAAATAAAAATCATGACTGTAATATAACATATATTTAATATTAAGAATATATATATGTATGTGTGTATATAGAGTAACATATTTTCTTAAATGCGTTTGATTTTTAAATAGATGAGATCTCTGTTTTAAAACCTAGGTGCATTAAGCACATAGATATAATCAGGACACCAACTACAAACTGTCACAAATATAATTCTTGCAAAAAAAAACCGACTTCAAAACAGACAAACTTAAAAGCATGTTTCTTTAAGACGGTAACTATTGCGACACCCTGTAATTTCCGAATTCAATTTTATACTAGTTATAGCGGTCGTAGCTATACAGGTTCGTTGTAAATTTCAACCTTCTGTCTGTAACGGTTTAAAAGTTTGGTCATATACATAAAATTACATAAACTATTGCGACACCCTGTAATTTATAATTTTAAATAATTATACTTATTATAACAAATATAGTAATGGACATTCTGTCTAATTGTTAAGTGTTTATCAATAACTGTTTAAAAGATAGGGTCATATATATCAAATGACGTCACCTATTGGGACACCCTTTAAATTCAAATTTTAATTTAATACTTTTTAAAGAACACTTTGTAATACAGATTCTTTTTAAATTTTAACTTTGTGTCCATATACATCAAATTACATTAACTATTGGGACACCCTATAATTTCCAATTTTGAATATTTATACTTGTTGTTATTCGAGACATAGTAGTGAACATTTTGTCTATTTTTCAAGTGTTTGTCTATAACGGTTCCAAAGATGAGGACATAATGGTCAAATAACATCAATAATGGGGACACCCTTTAATTCATAGATCCAAGTTTTATACTTGTTTTAATAGCGGACTAAGCAATATAGGTTCTTTGTAAATTTCAACTGTCTATCTATAACAGTTGAAAAGTTTGGCCATATATATTACTTTTACATTAACTATTGGGACACCCTTTAATTTCCAAATTCATATTTTACACTTGTTATTTTAGCGGACTTAGCAATACAAGTATTTTGTAAATTTCAACTGTGTGTCTATAAAGGTTCAAAAGTTTGGCCATATATATATCAAAATAAACCAACTAATGGGACACCCTTTAATTTCTAATTTTAAATATTTATAGTTGTTATAACAGACATAGTAACGAACATTCTGTGCAACTTTCAAGTGTTTGTCTATAACGGTTCAAAAGATAGGAGAATAAAGGTGAAATTAAGTCACCTATGGGGTCACCCTTTAATTTTTAATTTTATTTTTTAATTACTTTTTGTTGTTGGGAGCTACTGTGTTACGCACTTTTTTTAATTTTAAATTGATGACCTATAATGTTCATAATACACGTAAAAAACATGTATGTTGTATGGGGACACCCTTTAATTTTTAAAATTTTGAACTTCTTTTAAAATGGGACCAATCTGTAGCCATAACCTTTCTAATAGTGCAAAATTTTTAAAATCGGTTCAGAAATGACTGAGTTCTGCGGGCACAAACATAAAAAAAAAAAAAAGCAACATTCAGACGAATTGATAACCTCCTTCTTTTTTAAGTCGGTTAAAAATACACACGTTTATAGGTAAACGATTCTTTTGAAGCCAGCAAAGCTACATGGCTACACGACCACCGTAGTGGCTGTCGTCAACTTAGGCTAATTTCTATATTTATATTATTCAACGAAAGAAAATGTCACAAAATTGTAAATTACAAATTCATATACATACCAAAGTTTTGGAGGAAATGTTTATAGTTTTTTGAGAAGTTATTAAATTTAATAAAAGCAAAATAAGTATTTCTACAACAATGTCAGAGTTTACGATGTAGATTTCGTCTTCAATATCATTAAGTAGCTGACAACACGGCGACAATTGTAGACAACGGAATTTGATTTCATTTGTCTTCTATTTCTTTAAAGCATGACTAATGAATTTTTCTCATACGACTTAATTTAAGTAACGAGTCAACAATATGGATAATGCTGTACATGTCTGTATAAATAAAATCACCGTGATGAAGGGTACAGAAAATTCGGAACGGCCGAATATAGCACTTTTACTTGTTTTAAATTAAATTTTAAAATTTTACAAAAAGCACATTTATATCTATAGTTATATATTTCCACTCATATCAGTAACTTATTTATAACAACATAACTAGATATAATCACTAGTATAAAAGAACCAAAACAGCTTCTACTTTTTCGCCAAAAACAATTTGCGTAATAGCCCGTTCAGGCTGGCACGAAATTTAGTAATTTCGAGCTGAAATTACGAATGAAATCTAGTGTTCATACTGGGGTTTTGACATTTGAGTTAATTTCGTGAACAGTTGATCGCGATTACTTACATTTGTATAATTTATTTATAATTCTTCGGCAAAAAGCTTTCGCACAACACTTTCGTATTAATTTAAAATACACACGAATATTAAAAACAACACTACAACAAAATTAATGTTTTTAAATTTTTTCTGCCAAAAGCGCACTTTAAAGGTTGTAAATATGGTCATGGTTGCAAAAAAAATAGCTTTTTTTACAAAATCAGCGTTGTCTATCGTAATTTCAAGTTAATTTCGACGAAATTAAGTAGAATAAGTTAATTTGAGCAATGGTAAAATGTATGCGAAATTACGTAATTTCAAGTTGATTTCTGCCGAAATCATGAAATGACGTAATGTCGTAGCAGCCTGAACGGGCTATAAATAATCAGAAGCTTTTTGAGGACTCTCACTGGTAAAACTTTAATGAGATGTCAATATATTTTCAGTAATTATATACATAATATTTTATATAGTTTATTTGACCTTTTTATTAATATTAATTTAACTATTTTCTTTTAAGCTTTAGGTCTTTAAATAATTTTATTTTTATTTTTTCGATATTTCGCTACTCCTTTGTGTAGCATCATCCTGATGTAGCGAAATATCGAAAAAATAAAAATAAAATTATTTAAAGACCTAAAGCTTAAAAGAAAATAGTTAAATTAATATATACATAATATTTTTTGGAAAAGCAAAGGCAGAAGATAAATTATTTATTTTTCCAGTTTAAGTCGTGATAAGTTTTTAATGTAAACACCTGTGCGGATTAAGGTAAACTTTATAACTACTTAATATTTATTAAAAATATATTGTTTTGAAAACAAACCATTATTTTTTCACTTTTATTATCAAAATTGGGTGATCTTTCATTAAAATATAAAATAAATTATTTTCACACCCAAAATTTTTGTGTTACTTTTCATATGAAATATAACCCAATTTTGTATGAAGATTTCTTGGGCTATTTTTCATTTATGCTTTTGGGCGATTTTTCATTGGGTCATTTTGATTGCAGCCAAAGAGAACTACTTAATCGTGTTATAGAAAATAAATTTTCTTGACAAATAATTCAGTGAAAGTCAATGTAATTAAATCTATGCAAACACTAATTTCTCTGTATCAATTCTACGTTATAATGCATTGCAAAAACAGCCGTCATCTACGGGTTCAACAAAAATAGAAATATTATACGTTTAATTAAAAATCTGCATTTATTATATTAACGCAATGAAATAAAACATGCAAATATTTCTGAAATCGATTCACTTTAATTTGCTTTCTACGTTTGCTATGCCTACAACTAAAATCACCATAATGAATTTTAAAGCGTTTTAAATACCTAGCAAACTCGTTAAAAATGCTCCAAAAATAAGACCCTTTGCCTCTCCTTTTAATATTCTTCGTAAAAATTAAACGAAAAAATTGCTTCTTTACCATGAAGAACTAAAAACTCTAAAAAGTTTCAATAACAAACTTTGTTTTAGTAAAAAAACTTTTTAATTTTTTTCCTCCTTTTTGACTTCACAACAAAAATTTTTGTAATCATGAAAATACTAAAAACTTTAAATATAAACAATTTTTATAAAAATTCGATTTGATACTGGTCTAACTTCGTGCTGAATGATTAAAAAACAATATTAATAAAACATGTTCTTGCGCAAACTTTTTTCTTTTATAAAAAAACATGAGAAAAATCAAAATTTTTAATGAAATCAATAAGTATAGTTTAGTCTTTTTACTTAATAATTAAATATTATAATTTAGACAGATCTATTATATAGGTTGATGGTAGATCAGTTTAATAATTCTTCAAAAAAAAACCGACTACAAAACAAATATATGTGCATCAATTCTGAACTAAAAATTTAAAAAAAGTAATGTGTAAGAAATAGTACTCAAATCAAATACTTTTATACTTGTTGCTGTACATTCAAATGTCTATCCGTAACGGTTAAGCAGATAAAGCCATATACGACAAATTGCGTCAGATATGAGCACACCCTTTATTTTTTTACACTTATTATTACTGACACAGTAATAAAAAGTAACGGTTCCAAAGAAATGGCCATATAGCTTAATCAATATCACCTAGGGGACACCCTTTAATGTGCAATTTTAAATTAAACACTTATTTTAAAGGACAGATTCTTTGTAAATTTGTAATGTCTGTCTAAAACGGCTCAAAAGTTTGGTCATATGCATCAATTTACATCAACTATTGGGACACCCTTTAAAATTTTAAATATTTATTAATGTTATTATATGGGACATAGTAGTGGAGATTCTGTCTAATTTTCAAGTGTTTGTCTATAACGGTTCAAAAGATAGGGCTAGATAGGTGGAACTATATCAATTATGGGGACACCCTTTAGTTTCCAAATTTAAATTATATACTTGATGTTATAAAGGACTTAGATATACAGGTTCATTGAATATTTCAACCGTCTCTCTGTTACGGTTCAAAAGTTTTGCAATATACATCAAATTACATCAACTATTGGGACACCCTTTAACTTCTAATTATAAATATTTAATTTCTGTTTATAAATATTGGACATTCTGTCTAATTTTCAAGTGATTGTCTACAATGGTTCAAATGGTTCATATATTTAAATTGACATCACATATGGGGACACCCTTTAATTTTTAAGTTTATTTTTTTATTAATTTCTATTATTGGCAGCTATAGTAATAAACAGTTTTTTAAAATTTTGAAAGGGTGCCCTATACGGTTCATAATACACGTAAAAAACACGTATGTTGTATGGGGACACCCTTTAATTTTCAAAATTCTGAACTTCTTTTAAAATGGGACCAATCTGTAAGCATTTCCTTTCTAATAAAGAAAAAATTTTTAAAATCGGTTCGGAAATGACTGAGTTCTGCGGGCACAAACATAAAAAAAGCAACATTCAGACGAATTGATAACCTCCTTCTTTTTTTGAAGTCGGTTAAAAAGGGGATATATATAGGACCTATAGTTAAACAAAAAGAAGAAGAAATAAAAAAAGGTACTAAATTTTACAATTTAGCTGGTAGATATTAGGAAAACATTAACTGCCTTTGTATGCCGCACTATACATGAACAAAAAACTTACCTAAATACTGTAAAATTGGATGTAGACTTGCAGAAAAGTAGGTTATTATACAGATAACAAATTATTTAGTAAATAATTCTTGCAAAAAAAAACCGACTTCAAAACAGACAAACTTAAAAGCATGTTGCTTTAAGACGGTAACTATTGCGACACCCTCTAATTTCCGAATTCAAATTTTATACTAGTTATAGCGGTCGTAGCAATACAGGTTCGTTGTAAATTTCAACCTTCTGTCTGTAACGGTTTAAAAGTTTGGTCATATACATCAAATTACATAAACTATTGCGACACCCTGTAGTTTATAATTTTAAATAATTATACTTATTATAACAGATATAGTAATGGACGTTCTGTCTAATTGTTAAGTGTTTATCAATAACTGTTTAAAAGATAGGGTCATATATATCAAATGACGTCACCTATTGGGACACCCTTTAAATTCAAATTTTAATATAAATACTTTTTAAAGAACACTTTGTAATACAGATTCTTTTTAAATTTTAACTTTGTGTCCATATACATCAAATTACATCAACTATTGGGACACCCTATTAATTTCCAATTTTAAATATTTATACTTGTTGTTATTCGAGACATAGTAGTGAACATTTTGTCTATTTTTCAAGTGTTTGTCTATAACGGTTCCAAAGATGAGGACATAATGGTCAAATAACATCAATAATGGGGACACCCTTTAATTTATAGATCCAAGTTTTATACTTGTTTTATAGCGGACTAAGCAATATAGGTTCTTTGTAAATTTCAACTGTCTATCTATAACAGTTGAAAAGTTTGGCCATATATATTACTTTTACATTAACTATTGGGACACCCTTTAATTTCCAAATTCATATTTTACACTTGTTATTTTAGCGGACTTAGCAATACAAGTACTTTGTAAATTTCAACTGTCTGTCTATAAAGGTTCAAAAGTTTGGCCATATATATATCAAAATAAACCAACTAATGGGACACCCTTTAATTTCTAATTTTAAATATTTATAGCTTATTATAACAGACATAGTAACGAACATTTCTGTGCAACTTTCAAGTGTTTGCCTATAACGGTTCAAAAGATAGGAGAATAAAGGTGAAATTAAGTCACCTATGGGGTCACCCTTTAATTTTTAATTTTATTTTTTAATTACTTTTTGTTGTTGGGAGCTACTGTGATACGCACTTTTTTTAATTTTAAATTGCTGACCTATAGTGTTCATAATACACGTAAAAAACATGTATGTTGTATGGGGACACCCTTTAATTTTTTAAAATTTTGAACTTCTTTTAAAATGGGACCAATCTGTAGCCATAACCTTTCTAATAGTGCAAAATTTTTAAAATCGGTACAGAATGACTGAGTTCTGCGGGCACAAACATAAAAAAAAAAAAGCAACATTCAGACGAATTGATAACCTCCTTCTTTTTTTGAAGTCGGTTAAAAATAAGTTAAATCATGGATATATTAGTCACATTAACTTCTTTTTGGGATGTAAATTTAAACTAAACTTTTGTTAATTTAACAGAATTTTAAAAAATTTTTATGTGTTTCATAAAACTTTCTTAAATATGTTTAAAAAAAAATCTTGTTAATATCAATAAAATTAGTTTATATGAATAGATCGTTTATAGATTTGAAAAAATATATGTTATGGCTTACACGCAACTTTACCATACCCAATGGAAACATGTATTTTTATGGATATATTACATAAAGAATATAAGTTCAAATTATATTCGAATCGAAAAATTAATTATTTTCGCTTAATATATTTCGCTAGTAAACTACCCCTTACCCGTTCCCGATTATGCCCAAAATTTACACAACTCTTTATCTCCATATACCAAAGGCTCATAATAAATAATAAATCATTTTAATATATCATACGGTATGACGAGTAGAGCATTAACAGATTAACAATTTAATGAAGTGGCCTGACTACATTAAATTGATTTTTAACTTAAGAAATATAGTTTAGCTTTTTTTACTTAATTTTTACTTAAACACACACGGAAAAATAATCAAATATTATAATTTAGACATTTAGATAGGTAGACGGTATAAGAGGTTAAATAAATCAGTCAATTGCGAAATATTATAACGCACGTAGGGTTCCGTACTATGTTTAGTACGATTTAAAAAAATCAAGTTGTTAATTTTTTTATGTCTTATAGGGTACCCCATAATTTAATTTCAAAATTAAAGTGATATTCGCGAAATTTGCATCATTATTAGAACACCCTTTAAATTTTAGTAATTGTTGCTAAAGCGGCCATGGTAAAACACTTTCTATAAAAATATCAGCAGCCTACCCATTGCGCTTCAAAAAATAAGGTAATATTCCTGAAAAACATGTCACTCATGGACACCCTTAAATTTTTAGTAATTGTTATAGCAGCCGAAGT